>VDFB02354254.1:0-42143 GCA_007258455.2 Sequoia sempervirens | reverse complement strand
GGTCTCTCTCTCTCTCAACCCTCTCCTACCCGCTCTCCCTCTCTTAGGTCTCTCTCTCCCTCTTTCAACCTTCTCCCTCCTACTCGCTCTCCCTCTCTTAGGTCTCTCTCTCTCTCTCAACCCTCTCCCTCTGTTAGGTCTCTCTTTCCCTCTCAACCCTCTCCCTCCTACCCACTCTCCCTCTATTAGATCTCTCTCTCTCTCTCAACCCTCTCCCTCCTACCCCCTCTCCCTCCTACTCGATCTCCCTCTCTTAGGGCTCTCTCTCTACCCCCTCTCCCTCTGTTAGGTCTCTCTTTCCCTCTCTCAACCCTCTCCCTCTCTTAGGTTTCTCTCTCTTTCTCCTCAACACTCCCTATATCTCTCCCCCTCTAACTTTTAATTGTAAACCTTAAAAATCTTCACCCTTTAAACTCTCTACCCCCACCCCCACCCTTAGCCCTTCCCTCCTTTGTCTCTCTCTCACTCCCTTCCTCTCTCTCTCTATCTCAAGTATCTCCCTCTCTCAGGTATCTCTCTCTCACTCCCTCTAGCTCTATCCCTAGTACTCTTAATCCTCTACCCTATAAATGTACCATCTAAAGCTTAAAAAATGTAGAGTTTTCATGTTGAGAGGCATATAATATCAATTCAAGTTTGAATTACAGTGATAATTGATATACAATTGAAATTTGAAGGGTAACAAGCTTTTGAAGAAGTCAAATTTTTGAGGATTTTGAGGAAGAAAGAAGCAAAGGCTGCATAATTGGGTAGAACTCCTCTATTTGAAACTTTTCTTTTTTAGGTATGTGAAATCTTTGTACATTTTCTTTCATTATATTATGGCTTGCTTTCATTTTTGTTTTTTTGCTTATTCCATGTTGATCAATTTGTTTGTTTGTGATGAAATATTAGATTTCTAAGCCACTCAACAACATCATTTCTTTAGGGAACTTCCTTCCCAAATTAGTAAAGAGTAAAAGATCAATTTACACAAAAAAATTCAAATTCATCCAAAACTACTTTTCATTCAACCAAAATCCATTTATTTCATTTCAAGTTATAAGGCTATTAGTAGCCAATTCACCATCTCCATATAGCAAACCATTTTCAAAATAAACTTTCAACTTTGTTCTTGTCATAAAAAATACAACAATCACTCATCAACTCCTTTGTTCCTTAGACCTGCAATCAAACATCATCACAGCCATTTAAGATATCTTTGCTCAAATCAACACATCCATCATCCTATCTTCACTTAAACACCATTTGTAACAACAACAAGCAACATTAGTTTAACACTGTCACCAAACCTTTAAGATACCAATTTCATCATGTTTTGATTGTAATATTCCAATATATCAGTATAGACACACTTTGACTACTTTGCATTCAAGAAACCATTGCCATATATTGGAAACATATGCCCAAATCATCAAATCTTTCACAATCTACCTTCAAAACATTACCAAGAATAGACACAACTATGGCATCACAAATGAGACTACTCCCAAGCACTTAACAACATTTCGTTCGTTGTTTCTACATATTCTCTGTTTTTAGCAAACAATGCCAAATATCTCTAGTAGGCCAACATTCCATCTAATTGGGTGATTCCTTTTCTATCATAAAGCATTTACATAATTCCAATACAAATTCTCGGGCCTATTTTGATCCTTTTCAACATACTATAAAAGTGTACACTTATTTCACAAAATAGATAGAACTAGCATGTTGTCTACTAATAAAAGCCATTAAATAGGTCAATTTATCAAAGAAAGTCATCATAGAACTACTCACTAATCCACCAAACCTCCAAATAGTCTTAGTACATGTGTAGAAACTCAAAAATAAATAAGTTTCAAGATGGGAAACACCCATCAATACACAAAATCAGTAAACATTTGATTATAGGGTGAAAACACACCAACCATGAGGGTTTCTTTAATGAAACATTTGCAAAACCTCTACTAATCTACCCAAAAATTGAAACATGCTTAATTATGTCTGTGAATTATTTTGAAATCATTTCTAAGCTCCTCTACATGTTGTTTCCTCAAACCCTACTTGAAAACACCATTTTTTTTAATGAGAAAATTTAGAATTCTGTTCATGCAACAGTATCCTGACTTATTATTTCTATTTACCCCTAGCACACACATCTTCACATTGAAAAGACACTAAATATGATCCATTCCACTGACCTACTAGCCCTACATTGGTGGAATGGCTAAGAATCACTTTTTAGACTCTCAAAACAATTCTAAGAAAACCACAGACTGAGACTTAGGAAACTAAGTTCAAATTAGATTGATTATTTGAATTACAATTCCTACAACTTTCAAGAATGAAAGAAGTCTCTTTCCCTAAAAATAATCAAATCTTAGAATGCTTGAATCACTATGCAACCTAAAAACAAGAATAGAAAAGCTTTCCAAAATAACTGAGTAGAGGTTTTTTTATTGATTTTTATGGATTTTTGGGATACAAGATCTTCCTTTCTCGAGCTTACAATTCTTTTTAAAGGTGTCTAACTCAGTTGAAATAAATTCCTCTTCATCTTCATCAACCCATCCTTTCCCTTCCACAAAAAAGACTCTTCACCTTCCTGCTTTTGTGCAATTTTACATTTTTACAATAATTGACAACTTTTGTTATAAAAAGCAACTTTTCAATAATATCACCTAGTGACCTATTTCATGGTGCAAATACATTGAAATTCATCATTTCATGACCTTCACTCATCATATTTACTTGAACATTACAAATTGAACAAATTATCCTTTTCAAGGAATTTCATGACCTAGGTGCTCCTGAACCAGTTTGTCATGTTACAACCTTATGTTGTCAATGGACATTTTAAATCACACAATTTGATACACTTTCCTATTACATTTTTAAACCACATCTCTTTGAGGCATTTTGTTAAATTTAACAATTGAATTTCTTTGTGTATGCTTCCAAAGCTTTCATTGAGTTATTTTGTCAAACATTTATACAAACCAGCTTTCATTAACTTTCTTTGTGTATGCTTCCAAAGCTTTCATTGAGTTATGCTTCCAAATCTTTCAATTAGTTAATTTGACAACTTAGTACTTTTTGCACAGGTAAAATTATTCATCATGCTGAAGAAACGAACTGTTAAAAGGAAAAAACTAACAAATGATTAGCTCCAATCCATCAGAGATAAAGAGAAAAAATGGATGAGGGAATATCGTGAAAAGCAAAAATTGGGAATGATTGATGAAAACAAACCAGCTGAAGAGGAACCTCAATCGTCAAAAAGAGAAAAGAAATTGGTAGCAAAAAGGGCATGAATGTGAAAGAGTCATGCTAGGGGAGATGCACATACCGTAGTTGGAGACACACCCTCTACCACAAGTGAATACAAAGGGACACCACTAAGCACAAGCGAATATGGAGGGACACCATCAATCACAAGTGAGTATGGTTGGACACCATCCACCACATCTGAAGTTGATAGTACATCATCACTCAGAGTTGAGGAACAAGGTATGCCATCATCCCCACATGAACCTCAAGGTATGTCTTATATTCCACCCTCGATCAAAGGTACGCAATCTAGCCCACCTCAATTAAATATTGATGAAGTTGCTAATGTTGAGATGTATGTACCTAAGAGAACACCACCTAGAATTTTGCGTAGAAAGCCAAAGTTTTTTATTAATATTGATGAGGATAGTTTGCAGCACATGGAAGGTAAGATTCCATAATGCACTTATAGAAGATATGTTGATAAGATTTGGAAAATGTTCTTTGAAAGGCTAAATGAGACTGCAAGATGTCAACTATTTGTTCAAATGATGCGGGGTTTAAAGTTGTACAGAAACATCATGAAGACTCTTGGATTGAGAACATCGAATGCATCAAGTGAAAACACTATTGTGAAGAATCTAATGGATGCTTATGATAGTGTGGGTAAGACCTCACGCTCAAAGGATAGTAATGTCACCCAATGTGTCATTACATCGACTTTGGTAAGCTATCAAACAAAGAGATCTCACCTCATTAAAAAGACAAGTGAACAAATGGGATTTAGTAGAAAAACTTTATCAAAATCCATTCAAAGGTGGCAAAGAATTGAGGGCACCGATTCAAATGAATTATGGGCATTCTCAGGGAGACTGCGACACAAAGATAAAAAAGTTGTTGAAGCATTGAGAACACTAATTGAAGATTATTGGAAGAATAATACAAGGCCATCTCTGAATCAAAGGGATGTCGTAAGAAGGAGAATTGGTAGTTCAAACCATGAGCAGAGTAGAGCAGACCCGGATAGTTCATTATATTAATTTGTAAGTATATGCACAATGGTTCTTATTAATTTATACTTGTATCCACGTCAATTTGGTTGATGCCAATGCTATCATCTTATTTTACTTTGTGTATTTGTATGTAACTAGGAAAACATTGATTGGTGTCCCCTTGCATAAAATGCAGATTTATGAGCCATCCAAGAGAATCTCAAGAAGAAAAGCAATGCAACATCCTTATTTTGATGATGTTGACAAATCTCAATTATGATTTTAAGCCATTACAAAAGTGTGTGTGAAGCTTGATGAGGAAATTTCAAGTTATTCATTCGAATTTAACCTTATCATGACCACCTATGATGTAGACATTATAAGAGCATCTCAAATTTCAAGAAATTCTATTCATGAGAGGTGTTGTGTACAATAGGTATCTTGGAACTCCCAGTGAAGATGTATGACCAATACTGACTAAGTTGAGAGACTTCCATGCCTATCTGTAAGTTCCTTCCATCTATTTTGGATGAGCTATTTCTTTTTATTCTTTTCCTTTGCGTATCTATAACTAAACAAGTAAAAATTGATTGGTCCCTCCTTGCAGAAAATGCTGATTTTTCAGCCATCAAAGAGAATCTCAGCCAAAAAAGCAATGCAACATCCTTATTTTGATGATCTTGACAAATCTCAATTCTAATTTGAATGAAATCTTGCAATAAAAGTTCCCTATTCATAAATTTCTATGTTTTCTTTCAGTTTTGTTAGCTTTGTACCACCTGTATAGTAGATTTAGGCCTTGTCCTTTGTAGATTAAGATAATATAGAGAATTAGGTTTCTTTTGAGTCCATCTAGAAGAAAATCAATTGAGTTTTTCCACTGTTAGAGCACATTTTCTGAAATTCAGTTTGGAACCTTCAATTTGAGGTTTTGAGAGTCAAGTAAAGAAATAAAGCATACTCCACTGAATTAGGATTGTAGATCAATGCAGTAGGGTTATGGTAGGGTGTTTATGGTGCAGGAGCAACAAGGACAATCAGGACCACAAGGTGGTCAAGTGGTAAATTTTGATTTGTAGTCCATGAAGAATGTTGTAATAAGGTCACAAGGAATGCCTCAAAGAAATGTGGTCTCATGGTGATGGAATTCCATGAAAATCCACAACAATTTACTTGTCATGGCATTCCACCACCATGAGACCACATTTCTTTGAGTCATTTTTTTCAAACAATTCATTCCCTTGTGTATGCTATTTCTTACTATTATGCTATGATTGATTTTTTCTAAGCATCCATAGCTTGTTTGAAAGCACCTATTTTAGGCTTTTAGCCATAGCAACAAGGAAATGAACTGTTTGATAAAATGCTTTGATAGACATGTATGAAAAATGTGTTAGCATAGACAAGGCAGTGAACTCTTTGAAAAAATGTCTCAAAGAAATGAGGTCTCATGGTGATGGAATGGCATGACAAATGCCATGACAATCAAATTGATATGGATTGTCATGGTATTCCATCACCATTGAGACCACGTTTCTCTGAGACTTTTTTTCAAACAGTTTGTTTCCTTTTCTATGCTATTGCGTATTAGTATGCTTTTATAGCTTTTTTCCAAGAATCCATAGCTTTTTTGGAAGCACCTATTTTAGGCTTTTAGCCATAGCAACAAGGAAGCGAACTGTTTGATAAAATGTTTTGGTAAACATGTATGATAAATGTAGTAGCATAAACAAGGAAGAGAATTTTTTGAAAAAATACCTGAAAGAAATGTGGTCTCATGGTGATGGAATGCCAAGACAATCGACAATAATTTGCTTGTCATGGCATTCCACCACCATGAGACCACATTTCTTTGACGCATTTTTTTCAAACAATTCATTCCCTTGTCTATGCTATTGCTTACTATTATGCTATGATAGATTTTTTCTAAGCATCCATAGCTTGTTCAAAAGCACCTATTTTGGGCTTTTTTCCATAGTAGCAAGGAAATGAACTATTTGATAAAATGCTTTGATAGACATGTATGAAAAATGTGTTAGCATAGACAAGGTAGTGAACTTTTTGAAAAAATGCCTCAAAGAAATGAGGTTTCGTGGTGATGGAATGGCATGACGAATGCCATGACAAGCAAATTGCTATGGATTGTCATGGCATTCCATCATGATTGAGACCACATATCTTTGAGGATCTTTTTCAAAGATTTTGTTGCCTTTTCTATGCACTATTGCTTATTAGCATGCTTTCATAGATTTTTTCAAAGCATCCATAGCTTTTTTGGAAGAACCTATTTTAGGATTTTAGCCATAGCAACAAGGAAGTGAACTGTTTGATAAAATGCTTTGGTAAACATGTATGATAAATGTAGTAGCATAGACAACACAACAAACTATTTGAAAAAATCCCTCAAAGAAATGTGGTCTCATGGTGATGGAATGCCATGACAATCCACAACAATTTGCTTGTCATGGCATTCCACCACCATGAGACCACATTTCCTTGAGATATTTTTTTCGAACAATTCATTCCCTTATCTATGTTATTGCTTACTATTATGCTATGATAGATTTTTTGTAAGCAGCCATAGCAGCAAGGCAATGAACTATTTCATAAAATGCTTTGATAGACATGCATGAAAAATGTGTTAGCATAGACAAAACAGTGAACTCTTTGAAAAAATGATTCAAAGAAATGTGGTTTCATGGTGATGGAATGGCATGATGAATGCCATGACAAGAAAATTTTTATGGATTGTCATGGCATTCCATCACCATTGAGATCACATTTCTTTGAGGCTTTTTTTTCGAACAGTTTGATGCCTTTTCTATGCACTATTGCTAATTAGTATGCTTTGATAACATTTTTCCAAGCATCCATAGCTTTTTTGGAAGCACCTATTTTACGCTTTTAGCCATAGCAACAAGGAAGCGAATTGTTTGATAAAATGCTTTGGTAAAAATGTATGATAAATGTAGTCGCATAGACAAGGAAGTGAACTATTTGAAAAAATACCTCAAAGAAATGTCGTCTCATGGTGATGGAATGCCATGACAATCCACAACAATTTCCTTGTCATGGCATTCCACCACCATGAGACCACATTTCTTTGAGGCATTTTTTTAAAATAGTTCATTCCCTTGTCTATGCTATTGCTTACTATTATGCTATGATAGATTTTTTCTAAGAATCCATATCTTGTTTGAAAGCACCTATTTTAGGCTTTTAGCCATAGCAGCAACAAAGAATGAACTATTTGATAAAATGCTTTGATAGACATGTATGAAATGTGTTAGCATAGACAAGCAAGGTTGAACTCTTTGAGGGGTCGCTCAGAAATGAGAGGTCTCATGGTGATGGACGGTGCATGACTAATTCCATGACAATCAAATTCATATGGGATTGTCATGGCATTCCATCACCATTGAGACCATATTTCTTTAAGGCTTTTTTTCAAACAATTTACTACCTTTTCTATGCTATTGCTTATTATTATGCTTTGATAGATTTTTTCCACAAGCATCCATAGCTTTTTTTGAAGCAGCTATTTTAGGCTTTTAGCCATAGCATCAAGGAAGTTTAACCGCTTGATAAAATTTCTTTGGTAAACATGTATGATGAATAGCATAATAGCAGAAAGTGAATTAAAAGTTTGAGGTCGTTCAAAGAAGTCAGAAACCATGTGATGGAATGCCATGACAATCCACAATAATTTGCTTGTCATGGCATTCCACCACCATGAGACCACATTTCTTTGAGGCATTTTTTCAAACAATTCATTCCCTTGTCTATGTTATTGCTTACTATTATGCTATAATAGATTTTTTCTAAGCATCCATAGCTTGTTCGAAAGCACCTGTTTTAGGATTTTAGCCATAGCAGCAAGGCAATGAACTATTTGATAAAATGCTTTGATAGACTTGTATGAAAAATGTGTTAGCATAGACAAGGCAGTGAACTCTTTGGAAAAATGACTCAAAGAAATGTGGTTTCATGGTGAAGGAATGGCATGATGAATGCCATGACAAGCAAGTTGCTATGGATTGTCATAGCATTCCATCACCATTGAGACCGCATTTCTTTGAGGCTTTTTTTCAAATAGTTTTCTACCTTTTCTATGCACTATTGCTTATTAGTATGCTTTGATAGATTTTTTCCAAGCATCCATATCTTTTTTTGAAGCACCTATTTTAGGCTTTTATCCATAGCAACAAGGAAGCGAACTGTTTGATAAAATGCTTTAGTAAACATGTATGATAAATGTTGTAGCATAGACAAGGCAATGACCTATTTGAAAAAATACCTCAAAGAAATGTGGTCTCATGGTGATGGAATGCCATGACAATCCACAACAATTTGCTTGTCATGGCATTCCACCACCATGAGACCACATTTCTTTGAGGCATTTTTTACAAACAATTCATTCCCTTGTCTATGCTATTGCTTACTATTATGCTATGATAGATTTTTTCTAAGCATCCATAGCTTGTTCGAAAGCACCTATTTTAGGCTTCTAGCCATAGCAGCAAGGAAATGAACTATTTGATAAAGTTCTTTGATAGACATGTATGAAAAATGTGTCAACATAGACAAGGCAGTGAACTCTTTGAAAAAATGCCTCAAAGAAATGAGGTCTCATGGTGATGGAATGGCATGACGAATACCATGACAATCAAATTGATATGGACTGTCATGGAATTCCATCACCATTGAGACTGCATTTCTTTGAGGCTTTTTTCCAAATAGTTTGCTTCCATTTCTATGCTATTGCTTATTAGTATGCTTTGATAGATTTTTTCCAAGAATCCATAGCTTTTTTGGAAGGACCTATTTTACGCTTTTATCCATAGCAACAAGGAAGTGAACTATTTGATAAAATGCTTTGGTAAACATGTATGATGAATGTAGTAGCATAGAAAAGGCAGCAAACTATTTGAAAAAATTCCTCAAACAAATGTGGTCTCATAATGATGGAATGCCATGACAATCCACAATAATTTGCCTGTCATGGAATTCCAACACCATGAGACCAAATTTCTTTGAGGCATTTTTTTCAAAAAATTCATTCCCTTGTCTATGCTATTGCTTACTATTATTCTATGATAGATTTTTTCTAAGCATCCATAGCTTGTTTGAAAGCACTTGGTTTAGGCTTTTAGCCATAGCACCAAGGCAATGAATTGTTTGATAAAATGCTTCGATAGACATGTATGAAAAATGTGTTAGCATAGACAAGGCAGTGAACTCTTTGAAAAAATTCCTCAAAGAAATGTTGTTTCATGGTGATGGAATGGCATGATGAATGCCATGACAAGAAAATTGCTATGGATTGTCATGGCATTCCATCACCATTCAAACTGCATTTCTTTGAGGCTTTTTTTCAAAAGTTTTTTTCCTTTTCAATGCACTATTGCTTATTAGTATGCTTTCATAGATTTTTTCCGAGAATCCATAGCTTTTTTGGAAGCACCTATTTTAGGCTTTTAGCCATAGCAACAAGGAAGTGAACTGCTTGATAAAATGCTTTGGTAAACATGTATGATAAATGTAGAGCATAGGCAAGGCAACGACTGTTTGAAAAAATTCCTCAAAGAAATGAGTCTCATGGTGATGGAATGCCATGACAATCCACAACAATTTGCTTGTCATGGCATTCCACCACCCATGAGACCACATTTTTGAGGCATTTTTTTCAAACAACCATTCCCTTGTCTATGCTATTGCTTACTATTATGCTATGATATATTTTTTCTAAGCATCCATAGCTTGTTCGAAAGCACTTGTTTTAGGCTTTTAGCCATAGCAGCAAGGCAATGAATTGTTTGATAAAATGCTTTGATAGACATGTATGAAAAATGTGTTAGCATAAACAAGGCAGTGAACTCTTTGAAAAAATGCCTCAAAGAAATGAGGTCTCATGGTGATGGAATGGCATGATGAATGCCATGACAATCAAATTGTTATGGATTGTCATGGCATTCCATCACCATTGAGAACCATTGAGACCATATTTCTTTGAGGCTTTTTTTCAAATAGTTTGCTACCTTTTCTATGCTATTGCTTATTACTATGCTTTGATAGATTTTTTCCAAGCATCCATAGCTTTTTTGGAAGCACCTATTTTAGGCTTTTAGCCATAGCAACAAGGAAGAGAATTGTTTGATAAAATGCTTTGGTAAACATGTATGATAAATTTAGTAGCATAGACAAGGCAATGAACTATTTGAAAAAATGCCTCAAAGAAATGCGGTCTCATGGTGATGGAATGCCATGACAATCCACAATAATTTTCTTGTCATGGCATTCCACCACCATGAGACCACATTTCTTTGAGTCATTTTTTTCAAGCAGTTCATTCCCTTGTCTATGATATTGCTTACTATTATGCTATGATATATTTTTTCTAAGTATCCATAGCTTGTTCGAAAGCACCTATTTTAGGATTTTTTCCATAGCAGCAAGGAAATTAATTCTTTGATAAAATGATTTGATAGACATGTATGAAAAATGTGTTAGCATAAACAAGGCAGTGAACTCTTTAAAAAAATGCCTCAAAGAAATGTGGTTTCATGGTGATGGAATGGCATGACAAATGACATGCCAAGAAAATTGCTATGGATTGTCATGGCATTCCATCACCGTTGAGACCAAATTTCTTTGAGGCTTTTTTTCAAATAGTTTGCTGCCTTTTCTATGCATTATTGCTTATTAGTATTCTTTGATAGATATTTTCCAAGCATCCATAGCTTGTTTGGAAGCACCTATTTTAGGCTTTTAGCCATAGCAACAAGGAAGCAAACTGTTTGATAAAATGCTTTGGTAAACATGTATGATAAATGTAGTTGCATAGACAAGGCAGTGAACTATTTGAAAAAATGCCTCAAAGAAATGTGGTCTCATGGTGATGGAATGCCATGACAATCCACAACAATTTTCTTGTCATGGCATTCCACCACCATGAGACCACACATTTCTTTGAGGCATTTTAAACGGTTCATTCCCTTTTCTATGCTATTGCTTACTATTATGCTATGATAGATTTTTATATGCATCCATAGCTTGTTTGAAAGCACCTATTTTAGGCTTTAGCCATAGCAGCAAGGGAATGAACTATTTGATAAAATTCTTTGATAGACATGTATGAAAAATATGTTAGCATAGACAAGGAAGTGAACTCTTTGAAAAAATGCCTCAAAGAAATGAGGTCTCATGGTGATGGAAATGACAATCAAAGCATTTGATTGTCATGGGCATTATATCAGAATCATTTTTTGAGGCATTCTCAAAAGGTCATGTCTATGATATTGCTTACTATTATTCTTTTGATAGATTTTTTCAAAGCATCCATAGCTTGTTGAAATCACTTTGTTTTAGGCTTTCAGCCATAGCAACAAGCAACATTGAACTATTTTAAAAATGTTTTGGTAGACATGTGTATGAAAAATGGTAGTAGAGACAAGGCAATGAACTATTTGAAAAAATGCCTCGAAGAATTGTGGTCTCATGGAATGCCATGACAACCAAATGCAATTGGCATTTGCTCCTGGTTATTAGTTATGCAATGTGAAGTAATTGCATAACTGCTTAGGTTGACTTTGTAAAAACTATATTGTAATTGAAATTTTGTCATCTATCAACATCTAGTTATTAGTTATGAAATGTGAAGCAATGCTTTGAGTTTGAATGATGTACAATGCAATGTAATCAACGTTATGAATATAAACTACAAAAATCTATTTTTACTAAGTTACCAATTCGGTTTTGGGTTTGGGATCGGGTTCGAGAACCCGGTTCACCAGTTCGGGAAAAAAAATTTGGGGGTTGGGTTCGTTTTGGGTTTAGTAATACAAAAACATATAAAAATAAAAAATATATGCATATTTGCAGCAGTAATCAAGTTCAGAATACACCACCATATTAATAGTCAAATAACATAGCAAAAATACACCACCACTTTCATAGTGAAATATTAAAATATTAGTGATCTACTCGAATGTCATGATACAAAATTATAAATTAAAGTTCAAACATAAAAATTTCAAGTATTTACAATCAACCATTATTGATCATTGATCAATCTAAAAAGTGTGAACATTTTTCTATGTGGAAGGAAAACAATAAAATAGTGTTACATAATTATTTACATTGTGAAAGAGCCAAAACCTTTTTCTTGCAGATCGTAGAAGAATCTAAGTGATTTTTTGGGTGTCCTTGCCTTGGAATGGAACTATCCTGAGCCATGAATGATTGACCAGGAACTATGAGAAAGAAATAAGATAAATCACATGCAACTTGTTGCAATTTCTTTCCTTGGGAACAAGGGTAAAGTTTTCTTTTCAGGGAGAATCTCCTTTAGAGTTTTAATGTATATATAATTTTCAAGATAGACTTAGCTAAATATGTCATCTAGGTTTGAAGCTTTTAGGTAAAATGTTTGCTTCTTAAAAAAAAATTCAAAACTCAAGATGTAGGATCTCCTCCCTTAGGGAAGAGAAGGCCTATCAAACCTAACACTCTTATGCAACACTTCTTAAGTTCTTGTTGATGTAGTATTAGATGCGAAGTTTCAAAATAGGCATGGTTATATAAATTCTCATCTCAAGACTATCATTGCATCAAATTAAGAATTTCCAATCCTTTATGGTCTAGACAAGAGAAGTATGGAGTAGTGTTCCAATGCTAAAGTCTTATTGTGAATCTCTTTGCTATGAGTGGTTCAAAACTGAGGAATCTGTCTTCTGTACCAAATGAGAAATATTCCCAATATGTGCTAGGAAGGAATAAGTCCATAAGAGCGAGTATGCAAGAACTGAGAATTGAAAAATTGGCTTACATTTGACTTCCAAACACAAAAAAAATTCACACTTTTCGATGTTCACATGTAATTCAAAAAGTATATATGTGTAAGTTGTAAAGTGTACACTTGAATACACGTAACTCATATCTATTGAACCATGAATTTATAATGCAAATATGGACACCATCAATAAAAAAGATTTGTATTAAGCAAATAGCCATGTGCGTATACATCAATATATATTGATATAAGTATAAAATATAGTTACAAAATAGCCATATAGGCATACAATGTCAAATGTATCCAATACAAAATATGTACAAAATTGCCATGTAGGCATACAACAAAGGGCTCTGCATTCAAAATTCATTTCTCTCCATGCTCTGGTTCAAATACAATTTTCTTTCCCTTTGCTAGGTGATTTGATGGCGATAAGTCTATCACTCATTTCTGCTATGCTCAAGGAGTGCTCCTGCTACTCCTCCTAGTGTTTAGCTCCTAGTGAAGTTTCAACTGTTACTATAAGAAGTAAAGACATTAATATATAGAAATTACATTATAAAAATTAATATATTTAACAAAATAATCACTTACGGCCATCTCACGATCACTCTCCTCGATGGAAATATTTGCACGCCGATGCTCAGGTGTGCTCAAGCCTTGTATAAACCATCCAAATAGGAATTAAACTATGAATCAATAATGGTTTAATTTTTCACTAAAACTAGTTCATCTATAACAATGAATGTAAATTGAAATTTAGTAATTTTCCTCATACCTCCCTTATCAGAGCCATTGAGAATTGTATAGTGGAGGAAACACCAATATCCATTGCCCTCATAATGTTTGGCAATGTTTCTGTCACCAACATCTGAAAATAAAACAACAAATTATTCAATCACAAAAAAGTTACAATAGCGATCCATATGATGACTTATAATGTATGAGATCTAACATGAATAAAATTTTGAGTACAACTATTAAACAGATATATTTCTAATTATTAGTTATCGAATTTGAAGTAATGCTTTGAGTTTGAATGATGTGTAATGCAATGTAACCAACAATATGAATATAAACTACACAAAAATATTAAACTTAGAATTCATTACTTAAGTTCTCTTTATTCTATATTACCTCTGTGAATGTTTGAGCAAATCTACTGGCACTCGGAGGTGTTTCCTGGAAACCTCCAACAGTACCCTTTTCAACATCCAAAATCACATATTAAAATATCATTCATAAGACAATGCTATTAACACATGTAATAAATTTATAATTGTTTACTAACTTTACATACCCCACTGATAGGTGTACTACAAAAATAAGTAGGTGGATGACTGGTGTATCCAGTCTCTACACTATGACCCTGCAATTTTATTAAAATAATAAAACTAAATTAGTTAATCTTGCATTTCACAATCAAAATTTAATAAATTAAATTCAATGAACATGCTGAATTTTACCTAAGTGTCAATGCCATATGCATCATGCAAAATGTCAGCTGTCCTCTCCATCCCCGTAGATGCATATGGATTAGGCTGTATAGTAGCATATGGATCCTACGTAGCACCCTCCTGAGTGCTGGTAGGGTCATATGAACAAGTCACCCCGCAAGATTGACACACATCAGTTTGAAGGCCACCACCTAAAGACTCCCTTGGATGGTGTTGTACAATAGAGCTAGTGTGATGGATGACACTCCAGGTCAAAGTTGTGATCACCTGCAATGTCTTTATGTCATCACTCTCCTTCACAATGACAAGCATCACAATCTGCTCACGAGGCGGCCTAGCGAGAGGTTGTCTCCCTTGCCACGTAGGATCCTGCTGTGCATGGAGCCTATCTTGAGCTAACCCCCCACCTCTCCCATATAACTCCCTCATATCAAAATAATTTCAGATTTGGTTCAATACAAACTCACTGTATAGTTTCCAAAGAAAATATTGGGGGACTTCACAATTATTGCATGGTGGGTAATCAAAGACCATATACCATCTTTCATAAAAATGGTTCTTAATCTCTTGGTGGTGGCACCAATGAATAGGAAACCTCTTTGCATTGAGGGTAATATTTTGATTTGTTTTAGGGTCAGTGAATAGAGAGCACAAATCACCTTTAGTAATTTTTAAATATTTTACTTGTTTAGATGATAAATTTTTTGCATAATATGTCTTGGCTGTCTACCTACTATCTTGCCATCCAGATATTTGTTGGGTGATTGCATCTACATTTTTTAACATGTCATTCAATGAATTTTCTAGAAGAATTCTTTTGTGGTTGAAGCATTTGGATGACTCAACCTATTGATAAGATCCTCAAATTGTTTTCTATTGTTCTCAATTTCACTCAAATTTTCTTGAGTGCCAAGAGGGAATTGAGAGAATGGTGGGGGAGGTTGATTTTGTTGAGGATTTTGTTGAGTATTTTTCTCTTGAGGATTTTTCTCCTCTTCTTGTTAAGGATTTGCAGGATTTCCAACAAATTTTAAAAGAAACAATCAAATCTAACCTAAAACAAACAAAATCAATTTCAAACTAAAAAATTCAAAACAAATAGCAAACAATACTTACCTCCTGCATCTCTTCATCGTCGTGGTGCCATATTTGCAAACAAAATCCAACTATTGTTGATGAAATTTGTAGAAATCCTTCCTCCTAGAACGTGAGCACGAAAGTGAGGGTTTTTGGCCACGGGCAGAGCTGAGAAATAGTAAAAAGAAAATGATACAGATTTCACTTTTTTTTTCTTTTAAAATCACATAACGCACTTGCGTTATCTCTTTTCAATTTTTTTCCCATTTCACCACAAAAGTGCAACCAACTTCATGCACCTGCCCCCCTAATACATTTAATTAGGTTTTCGTTGAATTAAAAACTTACGATAGGTTACCTTGGTTACGTCTTAGGGTTTTGACCCCTATCGAAAGCCACTCTTCCTAATAACATAACTCAACATTAATTACAAGGATAGCCATCATGCACAAACAGACCAAATAATGTTCACATCTCAATCATGACTTAAGATATTTTACTTGTAATTACCACATAGGTAATAAATATAACATGCATGGATAATTCCACAATAAATCATGTAAAATGAACTCCGTGACTTAAATAGATTAATCAATTCTTTCAAAGGGTTCCCTAGCCTCTAGAAAACTAAAAATTTATAACACAAACCAAATAATCTTCCACAAAAGCTTTCTTTGATACCCATCAATAATCAAAGAATAGTTCAAAATAATAATTCTTTAATTCACTCATTAATTACCATATTCCTTTAAAACATAATTTAAAGAATTATTTATTCATTTAAAAGAACAATATGACCACTCCTATCAACAAAAGATAACTAACTATAAATACAAATATTCAATTTTCATACAAGCCACTACATGCTAAATTAATCTCAGTTATAGTTATATATAAGAGGAAATACCATATAGTTCATTTTGCATAAAAGACCACTACAGAAGTAAAGAATCGGTGTAAATAAATATTTCAATGTTTATCTTATGTATGGTAAACATGAATGTAAAAAGTATAGACCTAACAACACTCCCAACAGAAGTATAACTGATACTCCCTAATAAGCGAGGTAAACTTCCTATCACTGTCGGTTTAGGAAAATATTGAAAGTAACAAAAGTTTATCAATGGGAAGGCATAGTTATAAAGTAATCTATAGCTAACAAAAAGTTTTTTTTTTATGAATATTACACAAAACTCTACAATGATCCAAACCATACACAAGATTCACATAACAATGGTAGATTAAAGTGCCCAACATGCTCTTCACTGTACGAAAATCACAGTTTAAGAACAGACGAAAGATCACATAAAACATAATACATCCCTACTATATGTTAAACCTTATTTTTTGATGACTAATAATTGCTATTTTAACTAGACCCAAAGTAAGTGCATTCAAATACAAATTATGCAAAACTGGAGGTGAAGTAATGCAAGTCGACTATCTTAGAAAGATCTGCCTACATTGAGTGAATAAAATATGCCATAAAAATATTCCTATAGTGAATATACAGATCATGGTGACAAAATGGATTCTAATGCCTGAAAGGGCATACAATAAGAAGGAAAACACCGAATGTAAAGGCTTGAGTAAAAGGCACGCCTATAGAAATTCAAGATAGGGAAATCATGGAGGCTGACACTAAAAAATCAACACTGGCAACACTACGGAATTTTCAAGACAAGGAATAAAGAAACTACAAAAGATTGTTCAAAGAAATCTAAACCATCTCCACCATTTATAGAAAGTGGCATTGGGCGTAGGTTAATAAAATTCCAAAGGAAAGAAAAGCCATAAATTATGATAAGTTCCTAGTTATCCTTCCTAGCCACACGTTCGATACATGCAAGCAATGAATGAATGCAGAAAGATATACGCATAGACCAAATTGTCAATGACTGCATGAACTAAAGGGAAGATTATAAAATACCATAACCATCGGTAGTATACTCTAACTCTTAAACATAATTTGGAAGGAATTTGAGTAGTAATAATCTAAAAACTCAATTTCAAAACCCTTTTACACATGATAAGTAATGCAAGGAAATTCATCTTCCATTTGAAGAATAGTAATAGATCTAGTAAAATAAAAATTAAATGATGAATTACAGAATATAACTTTATTCCTCTAAATTATCCCTATCATAGTTTTGTTATGTTTTTCCCTTACATTTTGAAAACTCATTATAATTGTTTCTTTGTTGAATGTGTGGGTTTGGCTAAGTTTATCTTTCCAAAGCAAGCATATCCATTTTTCTAGAGAAAATAAAATTCAAGCATAATTTTTTTAGAAATTATATCCTTAAGATTCAATTTAAACAAAAAAGAAGGGAACTTGTTAAATCTTGCTTGTTCAACAAAGATCTGAAGAAGAGTTCTGAAAATTCAACAACTTTGAATACCACAATCTTTAGTCCAAGCACAATTAGATCATAAAAATTCTTCCAAATCCATTTCCACAAAGCTTTTGAAACAAAAATACAGTAAAGAAACTTTTTTCCAGAAAATTGTCGTGCAAGAAGCTTTTCAGAAAAACTACTATGAAAGATATTTGCACAACCAAAGCTTTTAATTCATTTTTAATTAACTCAAAGTCACAAGACTTAACTGATAATCAACATGCAATCAAGATTGATAGTTAGTTCCAACTTAAAAAAATTACTCAAGATCACAATTTCTAACTCCAAATCCAAATTCTATAACATGTTGAAAACAAACTCTTTTAAAATATCTAATTTTTAAAATTTATTTAATTTTTCACATTAAAATTAAAAAATACATTAAATAAATATCTATTACACAAAATTAACTTTCACATTTAAATAAATATCTTGTTTAATATAATTTAATAAGTCAAATAAATTAATTAATTTAGTTAAAGTGTTGCAACTGGAGGGACACTACATCCTCCCCCTAGGATAAGGCTTACTCCTAAAATCCTACAAACAAATATGGATAAAGCTCTCTCATGTGTGTTGCATCCTCCTAAGTAGCTAATGCCTCATCACTAGGATCCCACTGGACCCTCGCCTGATCAACATCTCAACCCCTAAGGGTGAGTCTTCTATGCTAAAGAACACCCACGGGCTCCAAATCCAGCTGCTTGTCCTTTACTTGTAATGCATTCCAATTGAGCACATCTAAAATATCAGGATGATAAGGCCTAAGAACATATACATGGAATACATAATGAATGTGTGACAAACTAGGTGGTAAAGCAATTCAGTATGCTACAGGACCTATCCTCTCCAGAATCTCAAATAGTCCAACAAAATAAGGCGCGAGCTTAGAGCCTTTTCCATAATAGATCAAACTCTTTCATAGATGCACCTAAAGAAATACCCAATTGCCAATTGAAAACTAACGATCCACTCTATGAGCATCATAATACTTCTTTTTCATGTCTTGCACTATCACTAAGTGCTCTCTGATGTGATCAACCATTTGTTCCATATCTTGAAGCATCTTAGGTCCAAGTAGAACTGTATCCTCAAATTGATCCCAACTCAACGTAGTATGACAAGGATGTCCATACAATGCCTAAAAATGAGGCATATATATGGAACTATGATACCCATTATTATAGGTGAACTCAACTAAGTAAAGATAATCTTCCCATCAAGACTGTTGATCCATTACATACATCCTAAGCATATCCTCAAGAATCTAATTGACTCTCTTAGTCTGACCATTGGTCTCAGGGTGATAGGTTGTACTAAAGTTCAACTAAGTACCTAGGGCATGATGTAAGGATGTCCATAATGCTGATTACAATAGGATCTCTATCTGAAATGATTCTACAAGGAATTCCATGCAACTAAACAACATCCTCCATGAAAATCTTGGCCACAGAAGAGGCATTAGAGGATGAACGAACCAGAGAAAAATGTGCTACCTTAGTCAACCTATTAATAGTAACCATAATAGCATCATGTCGATGAGATGACATAGGTAACCCAACAATGAAGTCCACCAATATGATGTCCCACTTCCATTTAGGAACAAGATGTGGTTGCAGCAGTCCTATAGGAGTTGGTGCTTAGCCTTAAATCTTTGGCACTCAAGACATCTCGAAACAAAATCAGTGATATCACACTTCATACATTTCCAAAAGTACAATTGTTGAAGGTTTGCATGCATCTTCTTAACTCCAAGATGAGCTGAATAAGGTGCCTAGTGTGCCTCTGACAAAATCAAAGTGCAAAGACCTTTTGTATGTGGTATGTAGATACAACCCAAACGTCGCAACAATCCATCTGACTCAAGAGTATAACCTATGAATCTACCCTCCAAGGGTCTACCTAATCCTAACTCCATCTTCACCTCCTGATACAACCTGTTTGTAGGTAGTGCTACTAAAATATGGCTCCTCAAATCAACTCCAAGAGTCATGACAGAAAGCTCATGCCTTTGCCAACTAAGAGCATCAGCCACTACATTCTCCTTCCCTTAGATATATTTCACCTCGAAGTCATACTCGCATAAGAGCTTCGTCTGTTGTCTTTTCCTAGCATTCAAATTAGGCTACATGAAAATGTATTGCAAACTATGGTGATCACTATGAAGTTCAAAGTGGTGCCCCAAAAAGAAATGCCTCCACTGAATCAAAGCATGCACAATTGTGGTGGCTCCAAATCATGAGTAGGATACTTCAGTTTGTGATCCTTGAGTTTGTGAGACTCATATGTGATCACATGACCATCCTACATTAGCACGGCTCCTAATCCCTCCAAATATGCATTAGTGCAAATGAAAAAGTCCTTAGTAGGGTTAGGAATGACTAATATAGGTGCACTAGTCAACTTTTCCTTGAGTGTCTGAAAATTTGACTAACACTACTTTGACCAAATGAATTTCTTCCCTTTCCTCTGAAGAGAAGTAATGGGGTGACCAATCCTTGAAAACCCCTAAAAAAACTATTTGTAATACCTGGCAAGAGCCATAAAAACTGTGAACCTCAAATACATTGGTAGTCACTGGCCAATCAATGATGACTTGGATCTTTGAAGGATCCACTACAATACCCTATCCAGAGATAACATGACCAAGGTATTTCACCTCAGTCTATAAGAACTCACACTTCACAAAATTTTCATACAACTAATTCTCTCTCAAGCACTGCAATACCTATCTCATATGTTGTTCGTGCTCCTTCATATCTCTCTAATAGATCAAAATATCATCGAGAAATAGGAGAACAAAACGATCAAGGTATGTGCAAAAAACATCATTCATCAAACACATGAAAATGGATGGTGCATTTGTTAACCCAAATGGTACCACTGTGAATTCATAATGCTCGTAATGAGTTCAAAATGTCATTTTATGAATGTTTGATTCTGAAATGCACAACTGATGGTAACCCAATTTGAAATCAATTTTAGAAAACACCTTAGCTCCCTTGATTTGATCAAAGAGATCATCAATTCTGGGTAAGAGATATCAATTCTTTACCATCACTTTATTCAATTGATGATAATCAATACACAATCTAAGAGATCCGTCCTTCTTCTTCGTGAAGATGATAGGTGCTCCCCAAGGAGAAACACCTGGACATATAAAACCCTTAGCCAAAAGTTCCTCCACCTGTAGACGAAGCTCTTTCAATTCTTGTGTGGTCATTCTTGTAGAGCCTTAAAAATGTATGATTCTATGGAGTAAGAATCACCATTTCAGCCCACATCAATAGAGCTATTCTAATTAAAAGAAAAACCAGAAATACAAATCTAAACTACAAAAAAAAAAATGCTTTTAAAAGAAATAAATC
This sequence comes from Sequoia sempervirens, assembly GCA_007258455.2. NCBI lineage: Eukaryota > Viridiplantae > Streptophyta > Pinopsida > Cupressales > Cupressaceae > Sequoia > Sequoia sempervirens. Next base: position 20,807 of record VDFB02354254.1, on the reverse strand, counting down.
TTCATTGTCTCCCTATCACCAAGATCTTTGTTTATGCATTTGCTCTCAGATTTTTATGAGCACAAAATGCAATAAAGAGGCTATGGTGAATGAGAAATGCAAGCAAGATGCAAAGATCATATGAGTATGTAAATTTGTGAGCAAAATTTGTGAGCCCAAATGAGAGGGAAATCCCACTTTAAATAGGAGTTCTTTGAGGATGGAGAGGGGTTGAAGATGAAATGTGGGATAAAAGATGTGAGAGAAGGAAATGCCATTATCCCACATTGATGGGTTAGATGTTATGCATGAGAGTGAGAGTGATAAAGGGATATTAGATTAAAATGAACCTAAATGATTAAATATGAATAGAATGTTTTAAAGATGCTTTACTAAAATGCAATATTTCATTAACGATTTATGCAAATGATATGATTAATATGCAAGTTATGATAAATAGTTTATTATGAAATAATAATCAATGAATATGATAATTGATTTATTAATGGGGATGAATATGAAACAATTATGGATGATAATGATAATTGATTTAATATGGAAATGATGTTTATGACTTATTATGCAAATAGATTATAAATTATTATAATTTATTATGCAAATGGGTATGAATGATAGTGAAAATGGACATGAATGTTAATGCAACAGATATTGAATGAGCATGAGATGGTTCAATGATTTGATGAAATGCATGAATAGAAGAAAGTATTGAATGAATTGATTAAGTAAATAATAATATCTATTTAATCAATAGACAAATATCATTATGATTGCGAGGACAAATTTGAGTGTCTACATTTTGCCCCTCTTTGAGACAATGCAGCTTGTCACGTTGTTTCAAAGAAAAAGATTGATCAACTGATACATGCCCCAAAGATATCTTGGTAAGGATTATGATAAGAATGATATGCCCCCTCGAGAGATTGATCGAACATATTGTAAGAAGATTAATCTCTCGATAGATGTCTAGAAAGCAATTAGATACCTGATATTGCGCAAGTGATAAAGCAATGATGTACATTTTGATTAAAATGCACAGTTGATGGGCATAACTGAACAATTGATGGAAATGATCAGTATAGCCAGGTTGATGAGCTGATGAAGCTGATTGAGATAATTAAGCTGATTGAGAATTATGCTTACGCAAGACAAGGTGTTGCAATGATGGATTGACTGATGAAGGGGACATAAAATTTTGAGAAGCAAGTTGATTGATTTGAGATTTGATCAGCAATTGATTGATTTCTCTGCGACAAGAAAGATGAAGAAAATGAAATGCAAGATGGAAGAGAATGAAGGTGATGAAGCCTCTTGTGCCTTTTAAGTGCTTTTATCATCATTGAGCTTATTATGTCACAAAATAGTCTAAGTGTCTAGATAACGTGAACATCTAGATGACCTGAATACTGTTTGTATTTTTTATTTAGTAATGAAGTATAAGCATCTAGGTATAAGAACTTTAGATGACCTGAATACTTATTGCATGGAAGAAACTATCAGAAAAGGAATGCTCTCATCCACATTAGACTCATAGGTCCTCGATGGTTTTAGAAAACCATGTCCTAAGACGAGTCATCCTGTGAATAAGAAACAATCCACAAACATCAAACAAATGAACATGCCCCATCCTTGCCTCTCTAGTCAAAGACATCCTGGAGAAGCTAAAAGGCATGTCACCAAAGATAAAATCATAAAACAATCAAAGATAAACAAACAAACATGGATCATGCTTCGATATAGAACCGATTCTTGGTATGGTTTTATGCGGTTGGTTGGATTTGTAAGATGGGTTGGATTCTTGTTATAGTTTATTCGATATTATAATGTTTGCTTGATTTTCAACACTTGTATGTTTTGATTTTGTTGAAATTCAAAGTTGTGTGGTGATCTAAAAGTGTCACTGTTTTTTTTTTTTGGGAATTTTTATTTTTTTGGGATTTTTAAGATATTTGATGATTTTTTGAATTTTTTGACATTTTATGATTTTTGAATTTTTCGGACATTTTTATGATTTTGAATTTTTTAGGACATGTTATGATTTTTTGAATTTTTTTTGGAGATTTTATAATTTTTTGAATTTTTCGTGACATTTTATGATTTTTGAATTTTTCAAGACATTTTATGATTTTTTTGAATTTTTTTTAGGACATTTTATGATTTTTTTTGAATTTTTTTCAGGACATGTTATGATTTTTTTGAATTTTTTCAGGACATTTCATGACGAAAAATGGACAAGCAGGTAGACAAAGAGGGTAGTTTCTCTGACCGCGAGGTGCTTAGTATCTTAACCCATAGCTAAGGTTAAGGAGATGCCCCAGTGAGGGATAGGACCAACCTAGTATGCGTGGAAAAGCGAGCAAGTAAGGGGAATGTTGAACAATTCACAAGCCATGGTGAGTGTGAAAAAGGTCATTATGAAGTGGAGGATGAATGAAAAGGGAATGAAAAGATCAAGTAGAGCTCCAAAGGAAAGAGGAGCAAAAGCCTCTACACATGGCGCCGATTTCTCGGTTTTCACCATGGTACTTGCTCAAGGCGCCACCGAAGTGGTTTTCACCATTGAACGAATGGATTTCTCTTTTCTTTTTCTTTTTTTTCAGGAATTTTTTTTTTTAACTTTTTTTCAAGACTTTGAAAAGATCTCCCTTTTAAGCATTTAGGTGTAAAACTTGCGAATGTGCATACTGTTGATGGGATCACTAAGCATTTCACCTTCTGGAGTAGATAAGTGGTATGCCCCAGATCCATACACAGTAGTGATAACATACGGACCCAACCAGTTAGGCTCAAATTTTCCCTTCTTTTCTCTGTCTTGTTGAGTGCGAGGATTCTCGCGAAGAACAAGATCCCCAACCTCAAATGTACGTGATTTCACTTTCTGATTATAACTTCGACACATTCGTTGCTGGTATGCTCTAAGATGATTGAAAGCAATTTGTCTTCGTTCATCCAACAGTTCCAACTCCTGCAAATGAGAAACTCGGTATTCTTCATCACTGATTTGATTGCGCAAAGAGATGCGCAAAGAGGGCAACTCAACCTCGATGGGAAAGATGGCTTCAGATCCATAGACAAGGGCATATGGGGTAGCACCTGTGGGAGTGCAGACACTCGTGCGATAAGCCCACAGTGCAGGATTCAATTGAATATGCCAATCTCGACCAGCTTCATTGACTATCTTTTTAAGAATTTTGAGAATGGTTTTATTAGAAGCCTCAGCCTGGCCATTACCTTGAGGATAGTAAGGTGTGGAAAAATGATGTTGTATATGGAATTTCTCACAGAGTTCGCGGACATCTTGATTTTTGAATGGACGACCATTATCTGTGATGATGGATAGAGGAACGCCATAACAACAGATGATGTAGTTCAGTATGAAGGTGGCTATTTGTTTTCCAGTGATATGAGTGAGAGGAACAGCTTCAATCCATTTCATGAAATAGTCAGTGGTAACGAGAATGAACTTATGACTATTGGATGAAGGTGGATGGATCTTGCCCACGAGATCGAGTCCCCACTGATAAAAGGGACATGGTGTAGCAAGAGACTGTAATTCCTGTGCAGGAGCGTGTATCAAGTCTGCATGTTTTTGACACTGCTTGCATTTTTTAACAAACTGATAGGCATCCTTTTCCACTGTAGGCCAATAATAACCCATACGTAATAGTTTCTTGGCTAAGGTAAGACCACTAGAATGTGCCCCACATATACCTTCATGTACTTCTTGTAAAGCGGTTTTGACCTCATTATGCTCAAGACATCTGAGTAAAGTACCATCGAGACCTCGGCGGTAAAGGGTATCGGCTAAGATCACATAGCGAGAAGCTTGACGGATAAAGGTTTTACGAGATTTATTGGATAGGTTTGATGGCAAGGTGTTATCTCGAAGATAGGTATAAATATCCCCATACCATTGGGAATTATGACCAACAATGAGACAAATCATTTCAGATTGTGGTATATTGTAAGCAGGTTCCAAAAGAGGTTCTACCAGGAACTCACAGTAAGCGACATTACGTGGCATTTCTACAAGTGAACCAACTGTTGCCATTGCATCAGCAGCTCTATTGTTATCTCAAGGAATCTGCTCAAAAGAGATTGATGTGAAATAGGCCTTGAAATCATCCACCATTCTTTTGTAAGGCATCAATTTTTCATCTTTTGTTTTGTAGTCATCATTAACTTGTCTGATCACTAGCTGAGAGTCACCAAGAACATGCAACTCAAGGATATTCCATTGCACAGCTATACGGAGCCTAGAAAGTAATGCCTCATATTCTGCAATATTGTTGGTACATGGAAACTGTATCTTATAAGCTTTAGGTATACAATCCCCTTGTGGAGTGACAAAGAGAATTCCAGTGCCAGAACCACCTTGTGTGAAGGAGCCATCAAAATATAAAGTCCATAGATGTGTAGATTCCATGTTAAAGATTGATTCATCAGGAAACTCTGTAATAAGAGGATGATCATCTATCATAGGAGCATCAGCGAGTTGATCTGCGATAGCTTGTCCTTTGATTGCTTTTCTTTCAATGTAATCAATATAAAACTCGCTAAGAATAATCACCCATTTAGCTAATCGTCCTGTGAGTGTTGCTTTGTTTAAGAGGTACTTCAGAGGATCAATTTTTGCAATGAGATTTGTCTGGTGTGTAAGCATGTAATGTCTCAGCTTCTGTGATGCGAAAACTACAACAAGGCATGCTCTTTCAATAGGGCTATAATTGAGCTCGTATCCCACTAGAGTACGACCGATGTAATAGATTGCACATTCCTTTCCTTCAGAGTCATGTTGTGCCAAAAGTGCCCCCAGTGCTGTGGTGGTTGTGGATATATATAGAAGTAAAGGCTTGTCAGCTATAGGAGGTACTAATACTGGTGGTGTCATCAGATATTCCTTGATTTTCTGAAAAGCTTGTTCACAGTTGTCGTCCCATCTAAATGAAACATTCTTGTGTAATAGATGCTGAAAGGGTTGACATTTATCTACAAGTTGTGCTATAAAATGCCGGATAGACTGAAGTTTTCCTTGTAATGATCTCAATTGTCTGATATTCTTAGGCAGAGGCATTTCAAGTATATCCTTTATTTTTGCAGGATCAGCTTCAATTCCTTTAGATGAGACAATGTAGCCAAGGAGTTTTCCAGAGGTTACCCCAAATACACATTTCTTTGGATTCAACCGAACCTTGTATTGTTCTAATCTTGTGAAAATTTTATCCATGATCTCTAGATGTCCTGCTCTGGTGTAGGATTTTCCCAACAAATCATCTACATAGTCTTCCAAATAGTTATGCATCATGTCATGGAAGATAGTGGTCATTGCACGTTGGTAGGTAGCTCCAGCATTCTTCAACACAAAGGGCATGACATTCCAACAGAAGGCTCCCCAAGGACAAGTGAATGTTGTCTTAATTTGATCTTCAGGAGTAATTTTAATTTGATTGTATCCTGAGAAACCATCCATGAGGGATAACATTTCGTGCCCTACTGTCAAATCCACTATTATGTCAATGTTTGGAAGTGGGAAGTCATCCTTAGGACAAGCTTTGTTTAAATCTCTGAAATCTGTGCAAACTCGGATGCCCCCATCAGGCTTTGAAACTGGTACTAAATTTGAAATCCAATCAGCATAGTCAACAGGTCTGATAAATCCCACATCTAGCAACTTTTGTAATTCAGCTTTTACCAATAGAGCAATGTGTGGGTGCATTTTTCTCAACTTTTGTTTAGCAGGTTTTGCCCCCGGTGGTAAAGACAAGTGGTGCATTACTACATCTAGATCAAGTCCTGGCATATCTGCATATGACCATGCAAAGTTAACTTGTCTTTCCTTGTAAAATTGTATATGCTCTATTCTCTCTTCAGGTGTTAATGATTCTGCTAAATGAATTATCTTTGGTTTTTCTTCTGTGCCCAGATTTGTTGGTATTGTCTTCTCCACCAACATAGATGATTTTTCATGATATACCGCTAAGGTAAGTGTGTCAAGCCTTCCATCCTCAGGCACCTCAGAGAGGTTTTCACCCTTGGATACGTCCTTTATTTTTACTTTTTTTGGGTCTAATAGTGCCGCAGAGTAGTTTTCACTTGAAGACCTATTTATATTTTCAATAATTTTTCGACTGAAAGGCTTGGCACTCCCCCCAAAATAAGCTGCACTGTTGAGTTCTATGATGAATCCTGCTTTATGATCCTCAAGAGGTGTGTCTTCTCGTGCTCCTAGAAAGTTTATGATTGCCTCATCATTTTCAAATACATCCAGTTGTGGTGGTCCCTTCTGATCAAAATCAATGAGTTCAGGGTGAACCAAGGGTAAAGAATCATGATTCGAGTCAAGATTTTGAATGGATTCAAGGGTACAAATATTATGATCAGGTTCAAGGGTAGGGATACTATCATAATCATAAATGTCAATGAAGTCATCGATGACACTTTCCTCATTTGTATTTGTAGAATTAGAGGACTCTCCTTCCTTACTTGAAGCACACGCGGTACTCAAGGTCTTATCTTTCTGCGCATCATATCCTAAACCAGGGACCTTTTGTGTATGAGTAGGTTGTATTGGTTCCAAGATACCCTATTTCTGCAAGCTGAGAGGACTTTTACCATCATATCCCATTTGTTTCATAATATCAAATCCTTTACCATATTGTTCAACAGGTATCTTTATTCCAGTCTGTTCTTTTTCTGTATCTTCATCTTTGTATAACCAGTTTAGGAGATCAGCTTCTTCTGTTTCATTATAAAGGGCTCCCCATTTTTTGAAAGTAGTTGATTTACAAATCACTGTGGTATTTGCATATGATGTGGTCTTATTCATTTGTGGTTTTCCATAGGTGTGGGGAGATAAAGGTAGTTTTCCAATGCAAAGAGCATGATTTAAGGTATATTCTCCCACTCCTTGTTCTTTTACCTGTATTTTGATCTCGGCTGCATTGGATTTTGAGGAAGATTCTTTTAAGGAATCAGGATCAACATATGCTTGGGAAGGAAATGCTTCATGATTGCTTGGGATTGTGATTTCAGTTTTAGGGCTTAGATTATGGCAATACATGAAAGGGTTTGGATCTCCTTGTATTGTGATTTCAACACCATTATGGGGGAATTTAATGCATTGGTGGTATGTAGAAGGTACTGCTTGCATTACATGAATCTAGGGTCTTCCAAGGAGGATATTATAGGTCAGTGGGAGATCAAGGACTTGACAAACCACATCCTTTACCACAAGGCCAATTCTAATTGGTAAAGTAACTGATCCTTTAGATGAGCGTTCCTCTTCATCATATGCCTTTATGGTAATCTTTTTACTTGGATCAACTGCATTTTTAGAGAACCCTAATTTTGTGATCAATTCTTGAGTGCAAATATTAAGGCCTGCTCCTCCGTCTATCAAAACTCGCTTGATCTTAACATTATGGATGAGGAAGTCAATGTGTAAAGCTGCATTATGTGGTTGTCGAAGGGATGAGTCATCATTTTCAGTAAAAGTGAGAGTATGAGGAGAGGTAATGTGTCCCACCATAGCTTGGAATTGATCTACATGTAGGTTTGTAGGCACTGTAGCAGTAGCAAGCGCTTTATCTAAGATAGCTTTATGCTCAGGAGATAGGCGTAGCAGATCGAGTATAGAAATTTGTGTGGGTGTTTTTCCTAAGTGCTCTATGAGGTTGTATTGCGAGACGAGTGTATCAAGTTTTGCATTAGGACCTTTAAGGGTAACAGTGCCTTTGTGGGTAGTAACCTTGCAATCAGGTTGTTTACCTTTTATGATGAAAGTGTTGACATGATTATCGACCTCACTGATGTTATGTATGGTATAATCATACTTAGCAGTAGTATAGTTTACACCATCACCAGATTCAAGAGCCTTTCCTTTATCCTTGTCATGCTTAGGGAAAGGTTTTTTAAACACCTCGCGATCAGAGTTACTAGAAGGAGTGTGTCCATCAACTGCTATCTTACCGCTATCAATAAGGTCCTGTATTAAATGTCGAAGCTTATTGCAACTATTTGTCTTATGTCCTTTGTGTCTATGATAATCGCAAAAGTGATCTTCATTCCACCATGGGGGTTTGACTTGAGGATTATATTCCTTGATTTCGGGTAATGTTATAATACTGGTTTCAAGAAGTTCTTTTAATGCAGATTCAAGTGATTGTCCCAATGGTGTAAAATTTTGTTTAGGGAAATTTCTCTATTTTTCTTTTCCTTTATCTGAAGATGGACCTTTGAAATTGTAAACAGGGGATGATGTTTTAGTTGTTTTTGCATCAACAACTCCGTCATTGACTACATTCTTGTTCTTAACCCAAAAAGGGGTCTTGTTGTTTGAATTCAATCTTTGATCTTTGTCATTATTAAGTTTAATAGTTCCATCATCAATGAGGGTTTGTTCAATTCGAAATCCCATTTCTATGGCTTCATCAAAGGAATCCAAACATTTGAGGCGAAGTTCTCTTCCGATTTCTTTATTCAAATTTTGACAAAAGAGGTCAACCAATTCTTGATTGAGAATGGAATAATGCAATCATTTTGTTAAATGTCTCCATCTTTGTACAAATGACACAAAAGATTCACCTTGTTTGTGTTTAGTGTTGAAAAGGTTTGTCATGGTCACTTTAAGGTCACAATTGAAACTATAATAGGAGACAAATCTATCGACCAATTCTTGAAAAGATTTGATGGTTGGGGGTAATTGTGAAAACCATTCCATAGCCTCTCCTCCTAGACTGCGAGGAAATAATCTCATAAGATACGTTTCATCAACTGCAAATTCCATGGTAGAGGCACAAAATTGTCTTAAGTGGTTCTTAGGATCTCCTTTTCCATTATATTTGTCAAGTTTTGGTATGTCCCAATGGTTAGGAAAAGGTGGCATTGGTATGCTTGGATCGAAGGGATAAGGACATATGTCTTCAATGGAGAACTTGTGAGTCGATGTTTTACTATTCTTGAGAGTATCCAATTCTTGTCGTAATGTTCTAAGCTCATCCAAAATAGGATCATTTGTAGGTGCAAGTTTTGATGTCTTTGAAGATCGCTTGTAACCAGGTTGTAGGTAAAATGGTCTATGATCTTTGATCCTACCATCGTTGTTTGTTTTGGGATGTTTAGATTCACTAGATTTAGGTTGGTCATTCATTGTGAGTAATGATATGTCAAAATCAAGAGGCATTTTGATTCCTTCATCAACAAGGGCCTTGAAGTATTGTTGTGGGTTACGTTTGACCACCTCTGTAAGAAGTTTAGTGAACCTATTATCATTAAGAGCTTCATTTATGGTGGATTGTGTTATTTCCTCGCCCTTAGTTTCACTTGTTTCACTAGTTGCAACACTAATGTGATATTCTCCATCAAAGTCTTTTTCCCAAGGGTTCCCTTCTTCTTGAAACATTTTTGCTCTTGTTCTAGGGGTCATAGGTGATTTGTTATGATTTTCAATCCAAGGTAATGTATGATACCTAAGACTAGGATGCAAATGAAAAGGATATGATTCTAAGATGGGATATGAAAATGGTGGTATGATATGACAAGCTAAGAATGAAAAAGCTAAAAGGCAACTCTATGTCCAAAGTTGGTTATGATGTAAAGGCTTTACTTGTGTTATGATGGATAGACACAAGGACCAATAATCAAGAGAGGGTATGTAAGAGATGATGCATTCCAAAAGGATTGCCCTACTCAAGGATGGTGAACCTCAAGTGATGCGGGTGATAGATAGCCAATAGTTTGATTTCAAGACCTAGGAAGAGTAGCCTAAGTGTAAGCTAAAGGTTTTATTTGATCAATGATGAATATGCAAAGGGCTAAATTCTTAGAACATGCAAAGGTTAGGTGAGATGGTCTTGATATGCAAAAGGGGTTGAACATGAAAGAACTAGGTGGAATGATATATGTATGCAAGGACTATGTAATGTGACCTATGTATGCAAGACTAGGAACATGCAAGAACTAGGATGAAAGGAATATGAATATGTAAGGACCATGAATATGCAAGGACTAGGTGGAATGCAAGGATTGAAAGATCAAAACTAAAGGATGATGACCCCAAGAAATCCAAGTGATAGGTTCATGTGAGATGTTTGTGTTGTTGGACTTTTTGAGGTTTACAAAGTTTGAGATGTTGCAAGTTTTTCAGTGTGGTGTTTGTTTCAAGTCAATTGTTTGTGTTCAGATTTGTGAATGTGGTGAAAACTATTTGAAAATCCAGAAAGCACTTGACAAACACAACGTTTTGGTGTATGCAAACGCACATGAGACAAGCACAATCCTAATAGGCCAAGGGTTTGTATACTTAATATAGCCCATCCATATACCCCGGATTGGTGCTAAACACCTTTCCTTCTCGAGAGCGGATAGCTTAGAAGTTTGGTGGCATTGGCTCCCCTCCATGGCTCATTAACGTCATTCGAGCACACCAACTTTGAATTCTTGGGTCATCACTTCCCAAGAACTGCTATCTCTACTCAAGGGAGTCAGTAGTGAGTATCTTCAGGCATGATATTGTACCCTGCACTATACCAAGCAACGGCTGAAAATGGTTGGTGTCTAAAACAATAGGTGTTTAGTTAGGGCATCCGTTCGAGTGGCCACACATGGGGCGAGAGATTAATCACCTATTAGGTGGCACTCCAGCCTGAAGAGGTTACGCTCAACAGGGTTTATGGGAGTACTACTACGTCCGTGTGACACATCCGCACTCGTGGTACTTGAAATTTCCTCAAGCACCCATTTTATATCCCGGCTAGAAGTGGCTTGGCTTTAGCCTATTACCGGTCGAGTCGTCCCTTAAGGTGAGTAATTTTTCCCTTAAGGCAGGCCCATTTCTAGAAATAATAACCGTTTCTCTTACACCCAGGATCACTCAAAAGTGCAAGGGGAGAGGATACTTCGATTATTAAGTCGTGAAGGTGACAAAAAAATAAGGTGGCTCTGGTTTTCTGATCACCTAGTTTTCACAAGGTGAGAGCATAATCACCTACCACCTTCAAGCACAGTCAAACAAAATCAAGCACATGTTCATTGACCCCCTAGTTAAGCCTATGTGGAAGAAGACAATTGGTCATTTTTTAATGCACCAATTGAAGTGTTTTATAATCTAAAATATAATTGGTTTCAAAATCATGTCTTCAACAAACGTCCTGCATCAAAATATCATTAGTAGTTTCATGCCTCCTTGCTTTGACAAGCGTATGTTTTGATTTTTAATTCTTTGTCAAACGAACCTAGCAAGAGAAACCAAATTAACAAAATTAGTCACAAAACCAAAACTTGACCAAAATAAAAACTAACATAAATTTAAAGAAAAATTAATCTAGGAAAAAGAAAAAAATGAAGCTAATCTAAGATAAAAAGCTAATTTAAAATTAAAAGTTAATCTAAATTAAAAATCTAAAGTTAGAGATTAAAAACTAATCTAGATTCAAAGTTAATCCAATTTTAAAACTTATCTAAGTTAGACACTAATTAAAAACTAATCTAATTTAAATGTTATGCATGAGAGTGAAAGTGATAAAGGGATATTAGATTAAAATGAACCTAAATGATTAAATATGAATAAAATGATTTAAAGATGCTTTACTAAAATGCAATATTTCATGAATGATTTATGCAAATGATATGATTAATATGCAAGTTATGATAATTAGTTTATTATGAAATAATAATAAATGACTATGATAATTGATTTATTAATGGGGATGAATATGAAACAATTATGGATGATAATGATAACTGATTTAATATGGAAATGTTGTTTATGATTTATTATGCAAATAGATTATGAATGCTTATAATTTATTATGCAAACGGGTATGAATGATAGTGCAAATGGACATGAATGTTAATGCAATGGATATTGAACGAGCATGAGATGGTTCAATGATTTGATGAAATGCATGAATAGAAGAAAGTATTGAATGAATTGATTAAGTAAATAATAATATATATTTAATCAATAGACGAATATCATTATGATTGCGAGGAAAAATTTGAGTGTCTACAATTCTATATGGAGTTTGAGATATAGGCTCTGCTCCAAGAACCAAGTCAATTCTAAAATCTATGTAACATTTTGATGGAATACCAGGAATATCACTAGGAAAAACATCTATGAATTCCCCAAGAATAGGGTAATCATCAAGAGATTCCTCTCAACTCTCCCCTACCTCCAAATCATTAATTGTTATTGCAAATAGTTGGAAACCCTAATGAAGGAATCTCCTCAACTACATAGCTGATATAATCCGCAAGGAGATGGGTCTCTGTACACTAGATATTTCAACTTTTGCACCAGAATCATCTAAGAAATGTTCTATCTTTTGTCAACAATCAATCATTACACGATGAAATCCCAACTAGTCCATAACCAAAACAATGTCAGAAGAACCTAGAGGTGTGACTCGAAGATCCATTAAGGTAGACAGCAATCCAATCCTTAGTCCACAATTATGAACAAGGAATTCTACTGCTACCCTTGCCCCAGAGGCCAATTCTACCTACCACAAATCACCTTTCTTTACTGCCATGAGTCCACAACACTCAACAATAGATGGAGAAATAAATGAATCTAAAGCTCTAGGATGAAAAAGGATAGAAACATTAGTACCCTGTAACTAACCTGAAGTCTCAACCATAGTATTTTGATTATTTTCCTAATGATTATCTACCACAACAAAAACTCTGTGTGAACGGCATCTCCAACTGTCAGCTTCGAAGCTACCAATTGTTGACTATATCCTAATGTATTTATCATAGGGCACTGCCTAGCAATGTGACCCTACTGACCACATGAAAAGCAACCAATACCTCTTCCAAAACATTTGCCACCTAAAGGTGCACTAGACTGTTGGAAACTATCTCTACTAACCATAGACTATACACTTTGTGCTAGCTGATCCTAATAGTTGTGCTTATTATGCCACTAGTTACAGTTCTTCCCTAACTATGAAATATTACCTTGCTAAGCTTGAGGATTATTATTCCTTGGTGGGTAATGTTGTTGTTGCTAATATCCACCCTTAGCAGGTGCCTATTGGTTCCAAGAGGAACCCACTATCTGAGTCTGACCACCACATGGACCAAAACCTATCGAAGGTGCACTACCTTTCTGGACACATGTATGTCCACCCAAATCCATAGTCAAGTTCTCCTCCACAAGACGTGCCTTCTCCACAACTACCTCCATAGTCTTCAGCTCAAAGACTCAAACTCCTCTACTGATACAGACGTTCAAGCTCCTGATGAAATGTTGTACCAACATAGGCTCGTTGTCCATAATTCTAGCATACTATTTGAGCTTGTAGAACCTATGCTCAAACTACTCAACTGTCATGGCCATCTGACGCAAATCATGGAACTCATCTACATGGCATTGTCTCCAATGATTTGACATAAAACGCACTCTGAATCTCTCCAAAAACATGTCCCACAAAACTGATCCAATCTCCAGATGAATTTTATGTTCCTCCAATCATCACCATGTAGAGGCAAAGTCTCTAAGATGTATAATGGTACATCTAGCTCTCTAGTGTTGCTACCATATGGATGCATAGAAAAACATCATCCCAAGTCTATCAGCCATGTTTTCACCTCTAGACCACCACTAGTACCATTGAATGTGGGAGGGAGTTCCCTTAATAAATATCTCGTGTTCCCTACAGCAACAAAATCCTACTCCACAGTCTCAACAACCCTCCTAGGTGATCTCTCTCTCTATCCACCTCTTGTCTAGCCTCCTATCTAGGATCAAGTCGAGCAAGAACCTCCTCCAGTAGAGGACGCAACTGTGCTCCCTCTAACTCTGGCTGTGAAAGATTCACATCCCTACTCACCTGATCCAATTGAGGACCCTGCTATTCTACATGATCACTCCCATGTGACCTCTAAAAGGGAGTTTCCTAGTGGCTAGCCCCATGGTCACCATCTCATCCATGACCATGACCCTTACCTCATTGTCTAGGCATAGTCCTACACAAAATGAAGGACAAGTCTTAGTTACAAGACACAAAAGGCAATAGGAAAACACAAACTACAAAGTCTAATATCTAGGACAACCTAATGGGATCACAAATATCTAAAGTACCCAATGTTAGAACCTTGTGCTCTGATACCAAGCTATAATGCCCCGGTAAGGAACCCAGAGAACAACACATAAAGTAATAAGATAACCAAAAAAAAAATTAAAAAACATTCGATTACAACATAAGAACATAGAAACACACACATATATTCTCAAGGTTCCATGACAACGTTACATAAACATTCACAAGTAAAAACATCACATCACAAACCTTAAAACATAAGTATAAATTATATTAATATTGAAAGATCCAATCACATATTCATAAAGTAGATAAGTTACATATCCAAGTTACATCAAGAGAGATTATGATAAATCTTGAAACATAATATCATTACAATAAGTTCACTCATATAACAAGATTGTATACAATGTATATGGACACAATACATATGTCAACCTTGTTCATGAGCATGCTCAATGTCCAACTTCACGAACCGAGTGGAATTTAGGAACCTGTCATAAGAACAATATCATCCAAATACAATAACTCCTGTAAGAGAACCCAATGGAGGAAAAATCACATTCCTCCCAACCACATGGTACTCTAAGGTCCACTCCCTCTGTGCTACGAGATAATATTAGGTCCACAAAGACAACAAACAAGAAGAAAAAACATAACATTTACATGGGTTGGCGTACACATTACAACATAACAATATCTAAACCGCATAATTTCTAACAAATCTCCTAGAGGCAACAACATACAAAGGGGTGACTCTACACAAGAGACCACATAACATGCATTAGGATAAGAGTGTCATCACTTTGTTTACTATAGGTTACCCTAGTGAATCTTCCTAGATTACCAACCCTCACCTCAAGTTAACCTAGCAATCTTTATTGATTCCCGACCCCTAAACAAACTCAAGTGGAATCAAACTACTTTTGAAGAAGACAAAGTAGACAATCATGCAATTCCAGGCCATCTCAACCTATCCTTAATCTATACAAGCACTAAGGTATAAGGCAAGGCAATCATTTATCAAAATTTAGTTAATAAATAATACCCAACCCCTAATACATTTAATTATGTTTTCAATGAATTAAAAAATTAAGATAGGTTACCCTTGTTACCTCTTAGGATTCCTTGGCAAGGCGTTACAGTTAATGAATTCCAATTTCCACAATCCATGATAATTATTATGAAATGGTTTCTGGATTCAATTGTGTATAATTTTTCGAATCAAAATTATACACAATCGAATCCAAAAACCATTCATAATAAGAACAAGAGTTTTTAAATTTCATTCAAAAATTACTCAATCTAGATGATAATAATTTTCTCAATTCTCCATTTACCTTGGAAGAGGTCAAAACTTTAGTTTTTGCAATTGACCTAGACAAACATCTAGGACTTGACAGTTTCACTATGCTATTCTATCAGAAATGTTGGGATTTTATGGGAAGAGATATTTGGTTGGTTTTAGAAGAATCTCGTAGAAATGGTACAATGTTAAAATAGCTAAAAACCACTCATATTTCTCTTATACCTAAAGTCAAAACTCCCTCCTCATTTGTAAAATTTAGACCTATTTCCCTCTACAATATCATTTATAATTTTTTTCCAAAGCTATCAACCTAAGGCTTCCCAAACTCATTCCAAGCATAAAATTAGAGGAACAAGGTGGTTTTGTTCTAGGGAAAGAGACAGATGAAGGGGAAATAATAGCTCATGAAATCTTGCACTCAATTCATCAAGAAAAAATTCTAGCTATGATCATAAAATTAGACATAATGAAGGTCTATGACAAAGTAAATTGGTATTTTTTAGCAATTTTTTTGGCAAGGCTAGATTTTTATATAAAACGGTGCAAGTGGATTCTTTCCTATCTCAACTCAACTAAATTCTCAATCCTCATAAATGGATCTCCAACTAGTTTTTTCCATACCTCTCAAAGAGCTAGGAAAGGAGACCCTATTTCCCCTTTCCTCTTCATCCTGATGGAAAAATCATTGAGCTAGACAATTTCAGCTTTCCATGCATCAAGTAAATGGAATGGTATAAAAATACCAAGATCTGACATATCTTGCACTCATTCCTTATTTGCAAATGGTGCATTACTATTTGGTCATCCCTCAATGTGTGAAGCCAAAATTATGTGTTTGACAAATACTATCTAATTTTAGGCCAAATGATTAATCTGAGGAAGTCAACACTATTTTTTCAAAATACTAGCACTTTTGTAATGGGTCATATCCTTTCTATCTTAGAATTCAGACAGAATAAACTACCCTGCAACTATCTAGGTATTCGTTTCCTTGCAGGATCTTAAAAATCCTCATTTAGGCACAAGATCTTTATGACTATACAAAGCAAAGTAGCATCCTAGAAGGGTAGATAGTTATCACTAGTAGGGAGATTTATTATGATAAGATCAGTGTCTTCTACCATTCCAAACTACCTCTTATTAATACTCAAAATACCAAAAGGGGTTCATGAGAACATTGTCAAAGCAACTAGGCATTTTTTTATGGAGAGGCAATTTGGACAACTCTAGGAAAATGCATTTAGCTTTTGGGGAAAAAATATGTAAGGATAAAGTCTTTGGAGATGCTAGCATTCAAAATCTGGAATTGGGAAATCTGGTCTTAGGTGCAAAGATAATGTAGAAACTTTATGTAAACCCTTCTTCAAAATGAAATTGTATCATGAGATCCAAGACCTTGATTTGACAGACCCAGAAAGAATCTTTACTTTGGTAAACCCATTGGAAGGGTCAAAAATGTAGAATTTCATTGTCACATGTCAAGATGAACTCTCACCTTTCCTATCATAGACTGTCAACAATGGTGAAAAGGTAAATTTTGGGGAATATTCATGGAATGGTAAGCCTCTATTAACTATATTCAATGGTCTTCAAGAGACTCAGGATTTTCTAAAATAAGTTTGGGGATCCAAGCTCAAGCACTATGTAGTAAGGGATAATGAAAATATCAAATCCAACTTTATATGTAAAAAATTCCACAATCTCCCATTCCCTTGACAATTTAAAAACACAAGATGTAATCAATATTGGACACAAGAGCTTTTTTATTTTTTTATTTTTTGGAAAAAAATATTTATGCCCTATCCAAAACAAGTCAATATAATGTCAAACAAGGATACAAATCTCTAGCCTTTGAGGATAGAATTTAACTAGGTAGGTGGGAATATAAGATTTGTTGGCACACCTCAATTCTCCCTAATTTGGGTGTTGTTGCTTGGTTAGCTCTTCATATCCAGATCCTAACTAGATGTAGGCTTTATAGGTTGGTCCTAGCCCAACCATTCAACTATATCCTATACATGGTGCTCACTAGGAACTAGTGGATCATTTTTTTCTCCACTGTAATTTTTCTCAAGCATGCTAGAATTGGATCCAAAACAAACGTCATTTGCTTTCCCCCTACCAAACACCATTTTTTATTTATTTTGAATTTGGTCGTTACTCTATAAAGGTTCTTTATTTGAAGCACTGTGGTTGGTGATCCAAGCCTTAATAGTGTGGAACGTATGGCTTGAACGAAAAAAATGGATTTTTAGAAATAATATTTTAAATTTAAATGTTTTCCTCAATAAATTGGAAAGGAATATATTGGAGGTAGTAATGGCAGATTTAATGAAAAAACCAAAACCATGTAACTCATTCTCAAGTTGGGATAATGAAATGTTAAATAATTGGTCTCTTTTGAAGGTTCCAGATCAAGGGGCACATTCTAATACCCAATTGACAAAAGTAGAATCAAATGGTGCACGCCACCTCCAAATGTCATGAAATTAAATTTTGATGGTGTCTAAAGGAAATCCAAGATTATCTAGGTTAGGTTGTGTAATCTGCAATGGCAAAGAAGATTTATTAAAGTCTTTGTATCTAAAGCTACCTATGGGCACAAACAATGTAACTAAGGAACATGGCCTCTTAAAAGGTGTAAAGTTGGCACACAAATGCAACTCAAATATATTCACATTGAAGGAGATTCTTTAGACATTATTAATGTTTGCAAGAACTAACAAGTGAACAACTGGGCCATCTCTTACATACTAAAACTAACTTGTGAGCTCCTTGAGAGTTTCCTTTAAAAAAAATCATGCATTGATATAGGGAAGCAAATTCTATAGTAGATGCCCTTGCAAACTACTCTTACAAAATGGAGACAAAAATCCTCCAAATTGATGCATCTAGTTTTCTCAACTTGGAGGATTTTGTACAAATTATTCATAAAGAATGTTGAGGGAGCTATGCTTTTGGGGTCTCAAGTTAGTTACATGGTTAATGATGGAGTAGTAGTTGCTCTGGTGGGTCTCAAAATTACTACAAAAGAAGAGTACAAGCCTTTGCAATATTTATGCTCTTGACGCAACTCTTATTCAAGGGTTGATAGGAAAACCTAATCTTAAGCATGGCAACTTCTAGTGCCTAACAAAAAAAATTTGTATGGTTCACGAGATGGTTTTGATGACCTCTCCAAGCACCACAATGTTTCCCTCCCCTAAAGAAGGTCCTAGAGTACATATACTTTTATTCCAATTCCCACTAGTGCTACATGGCTCTTGCTTGCAATTTTTGAATGTTTGGACCTCAAAGGTTGCAGAAGGTGTGATATTGTCTCATTTTGAGGAATAATTCTCCAAGAGAGGTCCTGAAAGCATAACCTTAAAATGGGTGTTGGAAGTGCCAAGAAGAATTTATTTTGTTTGGACCCCAAATTGGGTCTACTAAGGCTATATATTGGCTTGAATTTGTGATGACTATTCATGTTGTTCTCCTCCAAGAGAGGTGCCAAAAGGAAAATGTAAATTGAGCTCAATACTCAACAATGCCACGTGTCATATGGGGTGCAAGCTCAAGAAATTTTTTAGCTTGAAGATTGTGGAAGATGTACGATTGGTTTTTTAACTACATGTTATTATCAAATGTATTGCTATTGTCTAACCCCAAGAGTGGTCCTAAAATCCTATGCCACTATGATTTTTGTGATGCATTCCCCTAAGGAAAGTTCCAAAAGGAAAACACACTAGGTTTGACACCCAACAATTCCATGTGTCATATATGCACAAGATCAAGAGAATTTTGAGCTTGTAGTTTATGTAAAGGTGCACTATTGGCTACGTTATTACTCGTGGGCCCACAAGAGTAGATTTGAAAGCTCCTAATAGGAACTTTTTGTTTGCTAGCTCCACATTTCACTTGGGTATCATCTTAATAAGTTCCATTTCCAAGGAAAGCTAAACAAAGCGCAATTGGCTCATTGTCACCTCTAAATGGAATATGGGAATCTATGATCACTTTCACACTTACCGTGAACTCTATTTTAGAACATCACCACAAACACTAGGAAGCCTTCTAAATTTTAAGGAACACTATTTTGACATTTTCTCAACCAAAGGTGGCAATATTCCTTTTGTACCACACTTGCATTTAAACTTGATTTCATGGGTATTAATGACTAATTAATCTAGCACAGAGATTCCTTTCAAAAATAAAGGAAGCTAGCCAAAATCACTAACATTATATGCCTATGCAAACATCTAACTTTGTGGTTTTTTCTTTCAAAATTGAATTTGAGTGCATGTGAAGGCCAAAAACCATCACCACTAACCAAATACTCTTATGATCATTTTTTAGCAAGATTTATTAGTACACTCTATGGGGTGCCTTTTCATACAAGAGAATTATTAGAAATTAGTGTTTCCTAATTGATAAAGTAGTTTAAAATTCATAGTGTGCATACCTACTATAAGGGTTTTCTAAATTTTTGTGAGGAGATATGGATACTCCCATCAACCTAGTGAGTACCTAGAAATAGATGGCCTTTCAGGGTGCAATCTTGGAGCTTCGATTGAAGTGAATCATGGTGGAACTATATTTTATGTTGATTGGAGTGATTAAACTATCCTCAATCAAGAATATCTAGTGTAGAAATGAGTGGTATAGGTTTGATTCAGTCATTTCCTCACAATTCGTGGTGGAACTACTATACCTACACACTTTCAAAGAAGAGGTGGTGGAAATAGCTCAAAATATTTTTATATCCAAAATTTTAGGTGGGTTGGAATCGGTGATGGATGTTTCCTCCTTCGATCTTGGTACTCCCAAGCCCCATGACTTGGAGCATCTTTTGGTGTTGGGTTAGGAAGTAACCTTCTACTCCTTCATTCTACATATCAAAGGTAAAGCATTCCACGTACATAAAGAGAAAGTCAAGGTGGTAGTAAGATTCTTGAGAAAAATTCTACATGTTGATCCCATCCAAGACTTTGAATGGGTCAGAAGTTTTATTAATTATATACAAGAAGTTGGTAATGTATATTACAGTTTTCTCTACAAGGTCTCAACTCTGTTCCTTTTGACCATAGGTGTATAATGTTTTTTCATAGAAGTTATTTTATTTGATATCAATATTTGGTAGTTACTTCTGAAAGATGAGTGTGTGTGTTTTGAATTTCTAAAGATAATGTTAAAATTTTGTTGGATGTTGAGCACCATGAATTTTGAGAAGTTGCTTCAAACTACACACTAGGTTGCAAAGGGTAGCTTATAGAAATTTCTCTTTTTTTCCCTTGATGGCCATGATTACAATCATTTGTGTTTTGAATTTCAATCTAAATTTCCAATTCAGTGGGATAAACATTCTCCCTTAACACAAATGCTTTGAACTCAAGAATTTATTTCAACTTTAATATTAATATAAATAGTTTAGGCCTTTATCCTTTTATAAAAAATATATATATATTATTTGA
>VDFB02354253.1:0-147680 GCA_007258455.2 Sequoia sempervirens | reverse complement strand
GTGAGAGCTTTTGAGCCAATGTGCTTGGAGGATGCTATTCAAAGAGCCTTAAGCCTAGAGGAATCTGCGGTAAAGAATAAATCTTTTTCTAAGAGCACAACAATGAGGTAGCAGAGGAAGCCATTTCACAAGAACATTCCCCAAAGATTTTGCCTCCAAAGCCTAGCAAGGTGGATGAGTCTAAGAATGAGCTCCAAAGGAAGAAACTATGTTTTACTTGCAGGGAGCCTTGGGTACTAGGTCATAGGTGTTTGGGAAAATTGACAAATCCACTATATAGAGGTAGTTTCCAATAATGATTTAGAGGTAGAGGAGATTGAGCCTATAGTAGAGGAGTTGGAGCATGAGGAGGAGAAGGGTGAAGTTCTAGGAGGTGCATTTGCAGCTCTTTTGGGGGCACCTAGATACCACTCTTGTGTTAGAAGAGTATTATAACGTGGCCAAAAGGTGGCCATGTTGATTGATAGTGGAGCCACTCATAACTTATTGATGAGGGTTTGGTGGCCAAGTTGGGCTTGAGGATTGAGGATTTTGAGGGGTTCAGAGTCATAGTGCTCGATGGATTCACCTTGCAATGCAATAGGAGGATTCAACAGTTGGAGTTGACTCTTGTGGGCCTAAGATGTGATGATTTCTATGTGATTGGCATTGGTGACACAAAGTTGGTCTTGGGAGTACAATGGTTACATTCATTGAGAGAGTACACTTAAGAACTATTAAACACTAGAGCTGGAATTCAAATCAAGTGGAAAGGAGGTAGTGCTTCGTTTCTTATCTAATGGAGGTCCCATGGTTGTTTCAGCTAGCAGGAAGGAGCAAGCTTTTCAGAGAGACCAAGTGGCTTGGGCAGCAGAGTGCTTGATTACAGATACTAGTCCATCTAAGGAGGAGAGGTCTTATCATGTTGATATTCAACCTATTTTGGACACACATAGTAAGGTGTTCAATGAGATTACTCTAGGATTACCACCAGATAGAGGGTTCTAGCATGTGATTGAGCTTGAGGAGGGAGCAAAACTAGTCATCACTACTCCTTATCAATATCTTAGGATGTATAAGGAATAGATTGAGAAGATAATCAAGGAGTTGTTGGACATGGGGTATATCTATTTGAGTTCTAGTCCCTTTGCTTCATCTGTGGTTTTGGTTAAGAAGGATGGGACGATGAGGATGTGTATTGTCTATAGAACACTCAACAAAAAGATAATCAAGAATTCCTACCCCATACCTATGATTGATGAGTTGATAGATGAGCTTCATGGTGCAATATACTTCTTTAAGATTGACTTGCATTCAGGATACCATTAAATAAGGGTAAGAGAAGAGGATGTGCATAAGATGGCTTTCAGGTGTCACTATGGGCATTATGAGTTTTTGGTCATTGCCATTTGGGTTGACCAATGCCCTTGCTACCTTTTAGTCATGTATGAATCATGTATTCATTCTACAATTGAGGAAATTTGTTTTGGTTTTCTTTGATGACACCTTGATCTATAATAGGACATGGGAGGATCACTTGAAGCACATAGATGAAGTGCTTGGCATACTTGAGCAACATTCATTTTATGCCAAGGTATCAAAATGTGAGTTTGGTTTGACTGAAATTTTGTATTTGGGGCGTAAGATTATTGCTCAAGGGGTTAGTGTTGATGAGGAGAAGAACAAGGCAATCCAAGATTAGCCTAGACCAAGGAATTTGTCACACTTGAGAGGATTTGTGGGCTTATGCAACTGTTGGGAATTGTATTGTTAGTGTTTACATAGGATAGAATGCGTGAGGTAAAGTGAGTTAAAGTAAAAGCTCACATAGTTATTATGAGTGTTAGGATATTAAATATTTGTTAGGTTAGTCATATGTATAGAATTATTTTGTTGTACGTGTGTGTTTGTTTGAGTTGGTAAAACAACTCATATAAATAGGGAGTGGTTCCTATAATGTAGGAATCCAAACTCCTATAAAGATGTAATGTATGAATGAATGGGGGTGCATAAAATATAATATTATTGTTGTATGTAGCTCTAAATTTCGATAGCAACTACAAGAGGTTTGTGAAAGGGTTTTCACAACTTGCAGCTCCATTGACCAATTTTTCGAAGAAGGGGGAATTCTCGTGGAGCCGTGTAGCACAATAAGCTTTTTATAAGCTCAAGGAGGTAATGAGTTCATGTCTTTTTTTGGCCATTTCAGATTTCTTACTTTCTTTTTTTCTAGAATGTGATGTTTTAGGAGAGGGTATTAGGACAGTCTTGATGCAGAATAGACACCCAATAGCATTTTAGAGTAGGAAGCGTAAGGAAATGGAGAAGGGCTTCTCTATTTATGACAAGGAGATGTTGGCCATGATGCATGCACTTGCTAAATTCAAGCAATACTTTGTATGTAGGAAGTTTGTGGTCAAAAGGGATCATAACAACCTCATGTTCTTTCTCAATTAGAAGGATTTTAATGATAGGCAATATAAATGGGTAAGTAAACTCAAAGCCTATGATTTTGATATTGAGTATGTGAAAGGAAAAAAACAATGTGGTGGCTAATGCACTCTCTAAAAAGCTTTATTTTTGCTCTATTTTTGATATGTTTGCTGATTAGAGGGTTGTTATAATAGTTTAGTATGCTAAGGATCCAATTGCTATTGACATTAAAGATGGAAAGTTGCAAGATGAGAGGTATAGAGTGGTTGATGAACTCATCTTCTACACAGATAGAGTGTATCTTGTACCAGGATCTAAGGTGAAGGAGAGTATTCTGAGAGCATGTCACGACACCCCCCTTGCTAGTCATCTAGGGTTCTACAAGACATACTAGTAGGTGAGGGAACATTTTTCATGGAAAGGGAAAAAAATGATGTATTACATGTTAGAGAATGTTTAGTGTGTCAACAAAAACAAAACAAAGCATGCTTTTTCAGCTGGTTTGTTGTAGCCCTTGTCCATTCCAAATAAAAAATGGGAGAGCATCTCCATAGATTTCATCACAGGGTTGCCTAAGGTGCAAGGTAAGGATTGTATCTATGTGGTGGTTGCCAAACTTACTATATATGCTCATTTCCATGCCAATTCTTTTGAATACAAAACCCCACAAGTTGCTGATTAGAGAGATTTTTAGACTTCATGGGCTGCCAAAGAATATTGTAAGTGACAAGGACAACAGGTTTATCAACTTGTTTTGGAAAGAGCTCTTTTGGTTGACAAACACATAATTAACTCCAAGCACCATTTATCATCCACAAACTGATGGGAAAATTGAAAATGTGAATAAATGGATTGAAGGCTACCTAAAGAACTATGTTACAGAGCATCAAATAATGTGGATTAAGGGGCATGCTAGATCAAAGGAACAATGGCGAAGATGGGCGTTCAAACAATGCCCCTTCTGTGACTGTCATAGGTGATGGACCCCCCTCTACGGCGACTCTTACTGGTAGTGGAGGTAAATCCCTTGCGGGCTGTGTTGTTTGCAAGGGCACTGATGGATTCGCTGGCCAGGAGGGCAGCAAAACGAATACTGCAGAGAAATGTTCAATACACAATGGCTCTGTTGTGAGGGCATTGCGGAATGCTTCAAGTTTTTGGTCTTGGAATCTGTTGAATGGAGGGTTTATACCTATTGCTAATACCATATCTATTGATTTGAAATTTGAGACAATAGAGGAAATAGATGAGATTATTTCTGAGCTCTTGGTTCGTGGGGTGATCTGTCGGTTTAGGGGATTTTGGCCTAGCCTCCCTCAACTGCATTCTTGGATTTCCAATGAATGGGAGCCGCTAATTTCTGGTAAAGTTCATATTTTCCCCATGGCTAAGGGGTTCTTTGTTGCTAAGTTTGACAATGCTCAGGATAGAAACAAAATTTTATGTGACAATTTTTTTAGTTGGGAGGACAAATTTCTGCTAATGATTAAGCCCTGGCATTCTGATTTCAATCCGGCCTCTGAAACTTTTAATAAGATCCCTATTTGGGTTCGATTGCCAAATCTTCCCCTCCATTTATGGAATGACCCTCTCTTGGAAGAAGTGGGTGATGCCCTTGGCGATTTTTTCCTGGTGGATGATGAATCCTCTAACATTTTTCATTCCACCTTTCTCGCATATTGGTTGAAATGGATATTTCAAAAGGATTGCCTGTTGAGATTTTACTTAAATCTCTTAAGGGTTCTTGGGTCAAATCTTTGGATTACGAAGGGATTCCCTTCTGTTGCAGAAGATGTTTTAAAACAGGTCATGCTATTCCTCAATGTGGTTTTGAGAAAAAAAAAATGACTACATGGTGGAGAGGTGCCTCTCTACAACATTATACGGTAGAGAAGAAAATTGAACACAGGAGTTTTTCTAATGTGGTTGCGTTGGAACCACAGGGTCTTGGGGCATCCCCCCCGGACGTCTCAAATGGTGGGGCTACTGAAGCTATACAAATTCATCTTGTTGAAACCCCTAAAGAGCGAGAGATTGGGTCTCAGGCTGCCATTTCGGGTGATAGTGCTCCGACTATCATTTCTGGCTGCTTTGCGGATATGTCTGTGCCCACACGGAAGAATAATGTTGAAATCACTGAGACTGTGGCTGTAGGCATTCATCTTTAGGAAAAAAGTGTGTTGGCTTGGCAGGATAAGGCAACGCAAGTGGAAGAAGGCTGGATTACTATTATGGGCAAGAAAGCAAAATTCTCTAGGCCTTCTTTCGACATGACTCTTCGCTCCCACAAGAGAAGTTCTAATTGTCAATCTTGATGGGCCTTGCTTGGGCGCTGGTTTTTTGGCTGGCTGCAGGCTGTCTTTTTTGTAGCTTTGTTTTTTTGGGTTTGTAAAGGGTTTCAGATCCCTTCCAAACCTATTTTTTCGTTAATAAAAAATGTGGATTAAGGGGCTACACCTAGGAGAGTTTTGCTACAATACTACACATCATATGTCCATAGGTATGACTCCCTTCAAGACACTTTATGGTTATGATGTTGCTTCATTCATGGATTTGATTCTTTCAGATAGTAGAGTTTTTGAAGTAAGGGATGTAGCGCAACAAAGTATGAACATTTTGAATGCCCTTAAGAAGAATTTCTGGAGAGCTCAAAACCAACAAAAGATGAATGCATACTGACACTGAACAATGAGGGTTTTTGAGTTTGGTGACATGGTTTACTTGAGTTTGTAGCCCTATAGACAGTCTACCCTCAAGAGGAAGGGTACAAAAAAGTTGAAGCCACAATTTTATGGACCATACAAGATCCTAAGGAAAATTAGGGAGGTTGCATATGAGTTGGAACTTTCTAAGAACAACAAATTCACAACATTTTTCATGTGTCATGCCTCAAGAGGGCACTTGGGCAACAAATTACTCTTTCTCTTAAATTGCCACCACTAGATGATGAGGGAAAATTGATTCTTGAGCTTGAAATAATCTTGGATGTGAGGGAGAAAAGGTTGAGGAACAAGGTCATTCCAAAATAACTAGTCAAATGGATGAACTTGCCATTGGAAGATGCAACTTGGGAAGGTGTGGAGATATTTGAGCATCCAAATTTGAGGTTGGTTGAGGACAAGCAACATCTAGGAGGGGAGGACTGTCATGTCCCCAAATTTGAATTGGTTTGCTTCATTTGAAAAGGGTGTTTCTTAACACCAATATTTAATTATATATATATATATATATATATATATATATATAAATTAATTAATATTTGAATTTCAATTTTGGTGCCCTTCTTTTAATTTGAATCTTGGCACCAATTTGCAATTTAATTATGGCACTCGGAGGGGTTTAAAAGGGAGATGATGTTTTCAAGGGCATGCTTGGAGAAGATTGGATTTTGTTGGCTTGCAAAGACAAAATCCTCAAAAGAGTAGCATTGAGGTTAGGATGAAACCCTTGCCCCATTGTCCACCCCTTTTCCTTTGTTTATCACTTCGAAAATTTGCATTTTTTGGGTTTTGATTGCCATTGCTATTATCATTAGGTTGAGTGAAAGGAATTTCCACAATATTGAACATGCATCTCAAGATATATCATGAGTTCCTAAGGTGGGTTTTTAGGGGGTAAATTTTCCATCTGTGGCATTTGCAGGACAAAACCCCTACCAAGGATGGAGAGATATGATGATTAACATTCCTAGGCACTATGATTGTCATGATTTTTGATTGATGTAAGGGTTTTAGTGGGTGATTAAGGGTGAGTTATAGTTTTTTTTTTAGGCATCTCCAATAGTTGGTCCACCTACCCAAAGGAGTCAATTTTGTCTAAGTGTTGCAACACCTGAAGGAGTTAGAAATCTGAGTGCTGCAACATTCAATCACGAAGGATGAGGTTTGCTGAAACAAGATCTAGAAGTTGATACAGGTGCCCAGATTTGAGAGCAAGGCTTTCCTTGGGGTTACAGAAGAGGAAGGTGATTTATTGAGGGTTTCACACCTCAATACAATCCCTAAGGTTGTGTCAATTGCGGCTGTAGTTCTCAGATCCGCTTTCTACAGATCGTGGCATACCAAACAATTAGATCCACGTAAATATGATTCTAGAAACCCTAGCTATATTATACGATTGGGGACATCTGTTTATCTAAGATGTGGGGTTTTCCGATAGTGGCCCTTGTACTTGGCCTAAATAGGTTTGGGTTGTGGTCTACAAATGGGTTTTCCCTAGGTTCATCTGGAGCATGACCTGGATGACTTGGAAATAACATAGATTGTCCTAGTTATGCCCTAGGCATACTGGGGCATACCCACAAATTTTATTTTATTTTTTAATAAAAGAATGAAACCCCTAAAGATGCTTGAATAGTTGTTGTAAGGGACAATATGCACACACACCAAGTTCTCTGCAATGAAACACTCACATTGTTTGGTTATTGTCTGAACAATGATCTTGCCATTCATGAACTGCGATAATTTCCTCAATGTTGTGTATGATCACTCTAGCACTTTTAGCTGCTCTAGATGCTTCATAAATAATTAGTTTAGAACATTATTATTTTTATATCTTGTTGGTGAAATGTGCATAGCGATGTCAATTCCCATCTAGTTTTGGGCCATTTTGATGAAATTCCTTAATCCAACCAATTACATATTCACAAATGATGCATCTTGAATTGTTGGGTTCTTTCCTTGATTCATCACCCTTATCCATTTACAATTGTTCTCATGTATTGGCTGTGTCTTGTCTTATTCATACTTGCATATATTCTCATACTATGGCAATTTATGATACCTACTATTGCCCTCATGTCCAAAAATTCATTTCTACATCAAAATTAATATTTTCTTGTCTTGGGTAAATCTTGCATTGTAGGAGTTGATCCTATGCCTTGTGGAACTAACCCTTAAAGTTTGAAATTTGAAATTTTGATGACATCCATTTCATCCCCACCAAGACCTAACTTTGTACATGTTTTACATGATTTTTTTTTCTATGTAGTGGCATTCAAAGGCATTCAATGTACGCCAATCATTTAGGAAATTACTCACAAATCCTATGCATAAGAGAAAAAAATCATTTTATCAGCACTTCAATTGAAGCCCAAAAAACCTAAATTTGCATAATCATTATAGAGTATATGCATGATAGAATAATGATGTCTTTAATTATTTCCATGATTTTAAAGTCGGTTCAATTAATGGGGTTGACTTAGGAGAAAATGACCCTTGCAATTCAACAATCTCCTTAAAGTAGTTTTAAATACCTATAGTCCTTGATAGTTAGTGTAGAGTAGACAAGCAAGTGAATTAAGAAGTAGAAGGGCACAATTCTCCAAATCAAATTTCTGGCCATAAGATAGATTTGTGCTTTGCAAATATGATCCAAACTTGGGTAATTGACTTACAACAATTTTGATAGATAGTTTTGATCATAAGGTGAAGCATAGGTAATGAGGATCTATTTTTAATACTAAGATGGGTAGTTTTGGAGTTGAATCAAAGTTATTTCTTCACCATTGTTCTTAGAGCTAAGTTCACAATCAACTTTGCATTTGATTTTACACTTACGATTTAACATTATTCAATTATCATTCCTACTTGTTGCATTTTTTTTGTCTAGGGTATTTTATGTTATGTGTATGCATTTGATTTGATTAGCCTAGATTAAGTTCAATGTTATTTTCTTTTGCATTTTTGGAGAGTATTCAAACTTACATCTCCTAGGGTTTGACCAATGATACTTTTGCTAGTTTTAAGACATTTTAGATTTGATACACCTTTGATTTTTTCATTCACTTTCAAATTTCCATCGGTTTAGATTTATTTATGATTATTATACCTTTATTAGGGTTTGGATTTGCATACTAATATATACCCTATATTGTAACCTACCACCTTTGAATACTCTACCTTATTTCTCCTCACAAGTCTTGCTATTAATGAGGGGTTTTAAATGTATTTAATATCATTAATTATAAACATTAGCTTAGGACATTATTATCTAATTTAGTTTTTAATAAATCAAATAAAATTCACAAATTGCATATTGTTATCTTGTGTTTTCAGCTCAATTCATATTAAATTTTATCCAAGTTTTGACTAACTATTTTAGTATTTACTTTTAGCATTTAATTATAGTTCTTTATAATTTAAATATATATATATATATATATATACATATATATATATATATATATATATATTCAAAAAGTCACATTTTACTTAGTTTGTATATCTAAATATTATAAACCTTATATATTGTTCAAAATTCTCAATTGGAGATATTATAGTGGTACTAGAGCTTAGACATTAGCAATTTATAGGGCATCAATGACATTTATTCAAGCTAAGTTGTTGTAAAGGGAAGCTATAAATCCCAATCAAGAGTTGTTGATAAAAATATACTAGGAAAGGTACCCGTTTGAGGGCCCCAAAATCCTTGATGAGTATCATGACATGTATTATAGAATCAAATCTAAAACTCCTAGATGATTACTTGGAGTTACTTTAAGTGATGCATCCAAATAAAAGAGGCCTCTATAATTACATTAGGATGTTGAGAAAGGAACAAGAAAAGTTAAAAGTTATTAATTTTTATTTTATTTTATAATTTTTTTGTTGAGAGGAATTAGTAGGTTAGTCCAATGGTCTAAAGCTTAGCTCTTTGATAAGGTGATCCCCCCTATAACCTCTAAGATGATGTGCAATGGACCTCTTACCACACATCACATTTAAACTAGGGATAATTAAGATTGAGTGAGATTACCTAGGGGGCCTAAAGTTGCTAAAAAAGTTGCTAAGGATGAAATAAAAAGTAAGAATATTTGTCAAAATTAGAGCTACAAGTCATTTCTATGGAACAAACCATTGAGAAAAACCAAGAGAGTTACACCATGTAAAATGAATGTAAGGATATTTTATTAAGAAAAGATATTTCACTAACTTTTAACGAGTATATATGCCAACAAGATGATGATGATAAGGTTTATGAAGGAAATCCATTACTTGTTGAATGCAAAGACCCTATGATTGGAAGAAAACATGCCAATCCATGATCACCTAATGATCTTCTTGAAGGTGATTTATTGCCACATATGATTGATTTTTATGTTGATGAGCATGTGATTCAAGATAATGTTCTAGTTTATCATAATTTAGAAGTCTTGAGTCATTAGGATGATGGTGTTGAGACCATCAATCTTAAAAGGTGAATCATTGTCACATATGATTGATTTTGATGAGAATTGAATTGAGGAAAATATTTTTGTTAGTCGTGATTCAAAAATTGAGTCACAAAGATGATGGTATTTAGAGCATTAGTCCTTCAATGGGTGAGTTATTATCATTTATGATTAATTTTTAGCATAGACACATTAATGGGAATGCAAGTAAACACAACATTTTAGTGGATGCTATTAAATTTGAAATTATAAATTATAAGAATGGTTGTGTTAAGGAAAATCTTTCATAAACTTTTAAATTAGTAGAAGGTAAGTACCTTGACTATTTCTACAATTATGGTTCAAAATTTGTAAGTAATGATATTAGCATAGGTTGCTTCATAATACATAATTACAAGATTTGTGTTTCCATAGGAAAAATTCTAAACATAGTGAGAAGGTAGGGTATATAGATTCCTTGGCTAAAATTCAAAATTGCTTATTCATGGGACCCATGTGACACATTGAGAGACAAAAAGATAAAGTTTTTGACATCACTATTCCTAATGAGTTCTTCATCCCATGCCATTGGATTAAAAGTGAACCCATGAAGACTGGAAAAGTTTATATTATGAATTTGAACAAAGTTTTGTAGGTTTAATACACAAAGTTCATAGGTTAATCAATGGAATTGAGTTCTATACTTGAAGGAAAATTTATGATGTCTAATATAGACTAGGATCTAATTACATTTGTTGGGACAATGAAATGCTCAATATCATAAATTAATAAGCATGTTAAATGTCATTTTGGTATTTGAGTATAGTGTGGTGTTTTTAGGATCAACTGATAAGTAGGTTTGTCACCCTTGGAAGAAGAATTCATAGTGGTTGAGAGACTTCAAGATGGCTTAACCATTCCCTACACTAAGAAATCATGAAAACTTATCATCACTTCTAGGAGACACAAGGTGAGCAATAAATTTTATGTCATGGGTCTAGGAGAGACCAACATAGTATTCGACATGCAAGGGTTACATTTAAATAGGGAATTCTTAAGGTAATTAAGATTCCAATGGAACAAAGGTCCCACATTGAGGTGCTAAAGATAATGCTAAGAATATGGAACTAATAACTTGGATGACACATAAGATAAATACAACTATGACTTCATATATAGGTAAGACCATCATATTTGGTCTAATTTGGTTGATAAGCATAATAGAACATTCAATTTTATACTTCTAGCATGGAATAGGAATTTCATCCAAAGATAGGGAAGGAACTAGATAGAGGTATCTTTTTAATTGAAGAAATAAGATTTGGAATGCCAAAAGAGAGTCAAGAAAGTATTCAAAAGAAAATTAGAGTAGCACAAAAAACTTGGTGGTAAGTTCATAGGGCAACCCTTGGCCTTGTGGGAGTTTGAGGATATCTTCAAGCAATCTAGAGAGGACACCATTCACCATCAAATCAAGTAGGATATGGTGAGTTGAGCACATTCCTTTCCTAACTCGACTTGGAAATAGAAAGGTACAATCATACATCTCAAAGGTTTGCATTCATGTTGTAAATCATACACACTTCTTAGTTATATTTCAATTGGTTGATTTTTTTTTCAAAGAGGTGATCAAGTTACATATATTGCATGACAATCTGAATGAGAGATGATAGATATCATACTTATTTTTGGCATGAATTATTTCTCTCGATAGGCACAAGATCAAATTATTTCACTTGGTAAACACACAATCTAGGCTTTATAAGCATTGGAATATTATAACATATGGAAAGGATGTTCTTTATATGATAACTAATTATGCTCAATTTTTTAATTTTTCTTCACATGGTTAAACTAGTTTTCATAGTGATTAAGATATATAGATTGCCTAACAATATTGTAAACAATAGTAGATTCTTTCGTGTGTGGTTGCAAGAACTATTTCAATTGACAGGTAGTGAACTTATTTTGAGTACAATCCATCACCCTCACATTGATGGAAAAACAAAAGAAGAAGACACATAGATCCCTCTATGGTGCTTTATGGCTATGATAATTGATATCCTAACTTTTGTTAGATTGGTGTTTGCAAATAATAGAGTATCAACCACTAATGATTGGATCAAACATCACCATGGAACATTGGGAGCACTTAATGATCATGTTCAACAAGATCAAGGCAAGCAAGAGTTCTATGTAATCATCTACATCAAAGAGAAGTTGAGGAGTAGGAGTACCAGAAAGCTCCTAGTGTGTTGGAAGAAATTCACTATAGAAGGTGCTACACAAACTAGGATGATGATACTGAAGCACCCATGTTTTCATAACACTATATGGTAGAAGTAGCTTCACTTGATGGGAACACAATCTAGACTATATAAACATTATAACCTGATTTAGAATGTTGCCTCAATGATATTGGAGCATCCAAGTTTGCAATTGCTTGAAGACAAAAAAATTTGAGAAGGGTGGACTGTCATGTCCCCTTTACATAATAATAATATTTTAAGTGGGTCCAATTACTTCAATTTTGAAAAGGCCACTTAAATATTATTTAATGAATACTTTTACAACTTTATTTAAAATTTAATTTAAAAAGGGATCCTTGGATGTAATTTAAAAGTATTTTTTAATACTTGGAGGAAAAATGGAAATAAATAAAAATTAAAATAAATGGAGGGTTCGAGGCAAAGTGTTTATAAAAGAGAAGTCAAGGGTCATTGTTTATCATCTTTTTTCACTTTCTTTGTGTTCAAATTTGGAATTTCAAGTTTGGATTCGAGGACAAAAATCCTTGGTGTGGAAGATTCAAAGGACAAATACCCTATTGGATTTAATTTTGGATTTTGGGATGAAAAGGAAAAGCACTTAGTTATACTAGGGGGTGGTGAATAAGTATAACAACAATCCTTTTACTTTTCAAATCTTAAACAACCATAGCAATAATACTTCACAATTTAATCATCCACAAAAATAACACACATTCAAGATCTAGCAATAAGGAACAAAAGATGAACACATGATTTATGTGGAAACCCTTGCGGGAAAAAATCACAACAAAAATAATGCTTACATGTAGATCTTCGTGGAGATACCAACCTACTTCATTTACAAAGACTCTTTTGTAGGCACCAACCCACAAGAGACACCAATCCTCACCATTGAGCACCGGCTCAGCAAAAGACACCAATCTTTTCTAATACCAACCTCTCGATCTCCTTAGAAGGCAACAACCTCCAAATAAAAAATATAATAATTTATTTGAGAATTCTTCTTAGATCTATCCTAATTAACCTTCATAAATCTTCTCAATGCTTCATCAAAGTCTACCTTTAGAATTTTCAAAGATCCTTCATAAATTCTATTGTAAAGCTCATATATCTTCAAAAATCTGCACTTATGAGCCTTTCAAATCTGTTCCTTATACGAATGATATTCCATGAATTTCTTGCCTTCAAATGGACTCCATAATCTCAAATATTTTGTCCAAGGGTGGTGACTTTATGAAACAACACATGCTTTCAAATTGAATGCAACCCTTCAATTTATATGCACCCTTTCACATTTAATTTGGACTCTCCAATGCGGGTTGACCCCTATATTAATTAAATATTTTTATTTTTCAAAAATAAATCCCCAAAAATGGGGCACACCACTTGAGAGGGTCGGCCTTTTCACAAAAATAATTTGTAATTTTAATTTATTTTAAGGGAGTGCGATATAAACAGAGCAACTCCCCTCGCTGTTCAAACAAACTTAACACACAAACTGATAAATTCTAAGAACTTCGTAACCAACACAATTTAAATTCACAGTTTCACTTGTCAATTAAATTCAAATCAAAACCCCTCAAAATAGTGGTGACAATTTAATTATCTCAGTCTTCTTACAAAATCAATTTTTATAATGAACCAGTAGCAACATCAATTTATTTAAATAAACCCAAAATTCACAGGCAATTACACTTTACAATTTAATTTGCATTCCCTATGTGACTCCTTTGTATTCTGCTCTGCACCTACACTCTTCATGTTTCCTCTTGATCAGCAATGGATCCAATTTCAATTTCCACGCCCCCTATTCCCTCTTACTGCATTTTTCTTATCTTCAATTCTTTTTTAAATTCTAAGTTGTCTTCACATCGCAATGGCTGTACTATCTTTCCTTCTGAACAATTCCAATCTACAATTATATGGTATTATGGTGGCTTGTTTATTACCTGCATTTTTCATCTTAAAACCCCACGACTCCCCTCCATTCTGATTTTGTACATAAACTTTGTTTTTTACGCCTATCCTCCACTCTCTTCTTGGCTGCGCCTGGCTTTCCCTCTTACCTGCAAGTTTGTTAAACATTATATGTGAGGCAATTTTGGTTTATTTTCCTCCATCTATGCCTTTTCAAGGCCCTCTGTAACTTGCAAGTTAATTAGCTGCATCTCTTTACCTCCCATGACCCCTCTCTGTGGCTGTGATGCTTGCTTCTTCCCTGTCACCAGCTGCACATACCATTCATTTTGTCTTTTCATGGTCTTCTCTCTTCACCGTGACTCTTGGCCTTCAATTTCCAATTATATTTTCATTTAAAAAAATGTGTGGCCTTCCCTCTCCTGCTGTGTGTCAATCTATCCCCTCTCAAATCTGCACTTTTAATATTTTTTTTCAACTTTGCCTCATTTCCTCTTTTGATCTACTCCTCATATTCTTTCTTTGGCGTTGCTCATTGTAAATCTTTTAAATTGCTTTCATACCAAGCATTCATTTATTTTATCTATGATACATATATTAATCTTCAAATAAGACATTTTGTCAATTTGAAATGACAACAATGTCACTTCGACCGTCACCCAAACCACAAAATTTCATTGCCAAACCAAAAATAAAAATCGAACTGCAATTAAAATACGTTTTGGGTGATGCCAATTGCATGTGTGCCAGGGTGCTCCTACATCAGGGTGCCACAAGTCTAAGGGTCGACCCTTAGCAACAACAAATTTTTATTTTAGGTCAGCCCAAAATATTATTTTAATTAATTTCCTGCATGCAAGGATGCCAATCAATATCAACAAACTCCTTTCTTAACGATCTTAATGACACCATTAAAATTTTGACTTCCTTTGACATCAATGACAACAAATTCTAATAGAAAACCCTCATACCCTTTAGAGCAGTTCTACTCAACATATGACGTGTGTTTTGAGAGGGGCCATTTTGGATTTACATGCAAATATAGAGCAACAATATTGAGAGTTTGAATTTCATACTTACAAATTATATTCATGGGTTGCTAGTTTTCAATTGTTATTTATTATATCAATTATTTGTGTAAGATTTAATTTTATCTAGATTTAATATTATCATCATTATTATATAGCTATTGCACCTATCTAATTAGGAGATCACAATATTTTTTATTTAATTACTAGGAAATCCCAATGCAACTTAATAATAGTGAGCACAACCCTTAGGAACTTTTTTTGGAAGCTAATGTACCTTTTTAAGGTGTTGTTGAGTCTAACCTTTGAGTAATTTGTGGTATGTTTAAGTAATGCTTGGTGTGTTATTTTTATTTTTAAATTTGTTGTTGTTTTAAAATTATTTTTTGTTGTTCAATTGGTGATTAGTTTGCTACTACCTTATTAATTTTCATCATAAATTTAAATATTTTATTAATGTGGAGTTTTTGAAATTAACTTATCATTAATTATTAGGATAAGCCTAGGGTTTCAATATCTATAATAATTTTCAATAAATCAAATAACATTATAAATTGCATATTGTTAGCTTGTATTTTTAGGCCAATTCATATTAAATTTTATCTAGGTTTTGACTATCTATTTTAGTATTTACTTTCAACATTTAATTCTAATTCTTCATAAAATTAGAAAATAATTTTTTATTTTTTTTTAAAAATCACATTTTACTCACAATTTGGATATCTACAAAATATTGTAAAAAATTACATATTGTTCAAGATCTTGATTTCATGATATTATAGTTTTGTTTATCATGTCTCATTTTTTCCTTCATGGAGTTGATTAGTGCTTATTTATGCTTGTTAGACACATTTATGCCTTTTGTTCACAACATCCCTATTGATCCTATGGATTGTCATAGTGATGAGTACACTTCTAGTGGGAATCTACCTTGAAATACATCTTATACAATCGACATATGATATAGTTTTACGACCACCACCTGCTCATGACATTGTTGCATCTCATCATGACATTTATTTTACA
Source organism: Sequoia sempervirens (assembly GCA_007258455.2). Classification (NCBI taxonomy): domain Eukaryota; kingdom Viridiplantae; phylum Streptophyta; class Pinopsida; order Cupressales; family Cupressaceae; genus Sequoia; species Sequoia sempervirens. Next base: position 131,877 of record VDFB02354253.1, on the reverse strand, counting down.
TGTCATAATGATCTTACATCCACAAAGTCATGATTTTTAGAACTTATATCCCCTCTTATACATGATGACCAATCTTTGACATCTAATGTATATTTTACCCATACATCCAAAGGAGATACTACACTACATGAAGATACATATTTAGCTAGTTATACGGATATTAAAAGAATTATACCTTCTTATTCCTTAAATGATGACATTGCAAGCCTTAGAGAAGATATTTTAGATGTTGATTATGATGGTCCTATAGATGACTCTTTACATGGGAAGACATTTTTAATTTCCAATTATGCACATTTAAATGATGGTATCTTATTGATTACTGAGTTTTTATTATACTAATATGGTAGCAACATAAAATGGTTTGCTTTATCTTGTTTTCTTTATACTTCTTTTATGAATTTGGCTCATGTTTTCATTACCTATATCTCTAGCCTTGGTATGCACGATGATACTATGATATCATATGGATTTTATTTTGATCCTAATGCACCCTTTATCAACATGGCTTATATCTCTTTTCCAACTTACTTTCATGTTGCCCTTGATTAGCACGTTTATAACCTTATGGAGCATACACACCAAATATTAGGAAGATGATAAGATACTAAATTTTCCACCAAAAAATTCACTTAATTTACCTCTTGTACCTCATGTTTCATCTAAAAAACCCAAGGAAAGTGAAATAATTAAACAATTTCACAATATATAAGCTAATATATCACTTGGGATACAGTGTGCATATCACCATTTTATAGAAATACTATGGGAAAATCCTTAGAGAAAATATAAGTTGGGTTTAGTATCACTCCCTAGTTACATATTTGATAGAGTCTATTGGCCACAAAGAACATCATATAATATAATTTGGTATTGACAAGATCCCACATGAAAAGGTTCTTAAAGAAGCAATATCATTACACATAAGGTTAAATGTGAAAAATTGGGCATTAAATGATCTTTAGTTGATAATGGATCTAGTCTCAATATCAACACTAAAGATTGCATACAACAATTAGAATCGAAGACACATTGAAGATACATTTGGACCAAATTTAATATTAGAGGCTTTTATAATGTGGCTAAATCGTGCATGGATACTATTGTTCTTCCTATGAAGGTTGGAATTTACACTAGATAAACTATTCCTTGTGATGGATATAAAGCTAACATATAATATCCTTCTTTACTGCCCATAGTTATATGCTATTAAATTTGTTAGTTTTAAATCAATCTATTAAATTTTTGCATAACATAAACCTTTTTCATAATACCCATATATTTCCAATCATGTAACAAGTGTAAATAAATGGACACTTTGAACAATTTTGTTTTATAAAATAGTTCATTAATTCTAAATCATGACCTCTTCCATAGAAATTTAAAGGATGATGACTACGGTCCAATAGATTCCATGCTTTGTGGTGTTGGTGAATATTTTGTTGATCCTAAAGTTTATAATATTCCATCTCTTTGTAAAGATCCTCCCGTTTATGAGAAAGCACTTAAGGAATGAAATTATATTTATGAGGCGTGTTTGTATGAAAGTCATATTTAAAGTGACAAGTTTCTACAAATGAAACACCATCTCCTCCACAACATTAAAACAAATTCATGGTCTTGGATACAAACTCATGCATACAATTTAATACAAAGAAAAATGACTAAGCAAGAATGAGCATGTTCTTCATAGTTTTTTTGAACCATAGGAGACAAGATCGCACCATGGAGTAGGATATAAATTTGAAGAGATCACACATTGTTTAGAGGAATAGAAATGTAAAGGAAGGGGACCTAGCATATTATTAATTTATCACAAGTATCTTTGATTATGGGATTTTATGCAAGAGCATCCCTAGGTAGTGTGGTAATCTTGCATCATTCTAAAAAAGTGGATTTTATGGTTTCTTCAATTGATTTTTTTAAGGAAAAAAATTGGTAGTGAAAGTTACTATAGGAGTTTATGGTGAACTCCTCAAACACTCCAAGATCACCCACAAGACAATAACTTCCACAAAAGAGAAATGGAAAAAATATCATGCTATCATTAAGGATGCAAGAATACCAAATTGAATATGGCAATGTACATATGATGCCTTGCTTATAAAAGAAAGGTGTGAGATAAGATTAGACAAGATCATGACTAGTTTCTTAATCCTATCACATGAGACAACTAAGTAATAACAACCTAGGATAAGATAAGATCTAGAAAAGACAACTCATCCTTCTAGAAGGAATCTTAGAGCCTAAGTAAATTTAACATGTGAATATGTCCCCTAAGTCCCTGTGAGTGAATTAACTAGGTACAAGACATTTATTCACACCAAAACCCCACTTAAGTGTAACTTAGGGAGAAGATTATTATGCAAATGACACAAAGATGCAAGAATGCAAATGCAATCTCTCACAAATGGAGTAAAGGAGAAAACCCAGTGGGACAAAACTCCTCCCCAAAAGAGAGATAAAATACAATGATGATATCCATCACAAATCCAATCAATCCATCCACACAAAGGATGACAAGAGAGATCATACAACCCCCACCCCCATAATGTGATAACCTATTGCAAAGAAGCACTAAAAGCACAATTATCGAGTAACACTGGAATCCTCAATCCGATAAGCAAGGAAATATAATTTTGTTTGCTAGAAACCATATTAGAGTCGCTCAAGGACTTAGGTCCGAATCATGATAAGAAACAACAAACTTGATGCCGAGGAACACTAGAAAACTCATAAACTGGCACAACCATGGAATTTATGAAGCAACATTTGATTGATAAATGATTTGGAACTGAAATGCAGAGATCAAAATTGCACCCTCCCAACTGTCAAAACAGTCAAGCAATCTCCAGAACACCCTTTAGGGAAAAACTAAAATAATGATCAACTTGGGATAGATACAATAAAAAGTGCATGTATGGCAATGTAGAGCTCCTCAATACCTTTCCAACACTGCAAGAATTGTAAAAATAAGAGATTGTGGCAAAAAGTTATGAGCTCGGGAGCCATATATCAACATCTAAAATCAACCAACAATAAACACTACCAAACAACAAAATTATTGAATATAACTTGCACCACTATAAATTCATAGTGCTAGCTTTTTGATGGTATCTCGTTCGCAAAATTTCACCTCCTGGATTACAAGTTATGCAAAAATGAGAAAAAGGCCTAGAAAGAGGACCTTTCAACACTAATTAGGTGCAAAATTTTAACACTAATTGGGCAAAAAAATTCAGCCCCCGATTGCGGCATATGATTGCCTATAGATTTTTAAATTTTTTTTTTAACCGCCGCCACTATTGATGGTGGGCGAGCGGAGTGGGGGTGGAGCCCCAGTGGCAGCTCCTACACGCCACTTACAAGCCACCCCACCCCACAGTCCAATAAAATATAGTTGACGATGTATCCAATATAGCTTGTTGACTTTTTAAAAGTTTAAAACAAAGCTTTTAAACAAATTTTTTTATACTAAACAACCTATGATATATCAAAAAGCCAACCGATTAATTAGTAATCATACCAATTTGACCAAACTGATAGGGATGTATGTGGATGATGTACCATAGAGCGTTGTTGCAAAAGATGAAGATGATTTGACCTAGAATATGCAAATTTTTTGTGGATATTATTAATTCATACCACTACTTGATAATGATTTGACCCAAATCTACAAAGGACATGTGAAACAGAGTTGGAACAGGAGGTGATATAGACCGCATAATATGCCCTTTTTAATGCCGATTCATTGGACTATTCTAGCCAATTGCTACATGAGGCCGTACAACCATGTATGGATTCATATGGTCATATGAGCTAAATTTTTTTGCCTTGGAATCCGACAAAGTGTCAAAAATTGATGAATTGATAGTTGATCTGTAGGTTTTTGGGCCTCCTAGACGTAATGGTGAGGTTATTTTTTCCCAAATTGCTCTAAAATATCAGCTACCCTCTAGATCTGGCAACTAAAACCCTTCCTTCAAACCCTTGCAAATTTGACAAAATGTATTAGATTTGACGAAACAAAAGTCGATAGTGACTTTGTCTGACACCTTGGATTCAAAGACAAGGTTCTCAAGACCCCAAATCACACCCAAAAAAAAATTGATGCCATGATAGGTCCCTCATATCTAAGAAGATGTCTTCAACACTGGAGTTCTGATACCATGTAGGAGTTCATGGTGAATTCCTCAAACACCCCAAGATCACCTGCAAGACAAAATAACTTCCAAAAGACATAAATGGTAGAAATATCATGCTATCATTAAGGATGTAAGAATGCCAAACTGAATATGGTAATGTACATATAATTCCTTGCCTATAAAGGCAAGGTGTGAGAGGATTAGACAAGATCATGACAAGTTTCTTAATCCTATCACATGAGACAACTAAGTCATAACAACCTAGGATAAGATAAGATCTAGAAAAGACAACTCATCCTTATAGAAGGAATCTTAGAGCCTAAGTAAAATTAACATGTGAATATGTCCCCTAAGTCCATAGTGAGTAAATTAACTAGGTACAAGACATTTATTCACACCAATAGTTAGTTCCTTTCACCTTGGAAATTAGATTTTGTAATTTTTATCATAGTTTAAGTTAGTGTTGAAGAATGTCATGTTAACATTTGAGGTGATTTAAATGAGGAATATATTGTAAATTTTCTTGAGGCCATCTACTAATGGATAATTGTGTTTTTTTCTCTTTGTGATAGGTTATTTGGAGTTCACACTAGCAAGTGAATATTTGTAAGGATTTATTTAATCAATGATGATGTATGTTGTGTAATACATGAGGATCTACACCATTTTACCATTTGAATTTGTAACATTTTAATTTCCATTTGATGACATGTTACATGTGGTATTAGACTTTGTGTCCTCTTATAGTTGACAAAAATCGGTGGAAAATTTTGTGGATGCTATATATTGGGTTTTGGATTGAGAGAAGCTAAGCAAAGAAGATAAAGAAAAAGAGGAGATTCAAGAATCTTAAGGGTGGAGCATAAGTAGAGTGATATTTGTTTTATTATCAGATTAAGTTCACAAAAATTAATTCAAAAATTCAACACAAAGACGCAATAGATATCCTGGGAAAACCCTCCTCCTGAGGGAGAAAAACCCAACAATAATATATCTCTTATATATTAAATCTTCAACAATGATGATCTCCTTACAAGGGGCCAATATGAAGGCTTGAATATTAGCACCAAAGAATGATGCAACACAAAAACACAATGATTACTATCTACAACAGTAAACTCTCTCTTCTACAGATTCTCTATCTACTCTAGAGATAATTTGCACTTGAACAATGAATGAATGTGAATGAACGAATGGATAATGGAATGAATGAAACTCATAAAATATATATACAAGTGTGGAGGGAGAGATGCGTCCTTTGAAAACATCAAGTCGGCCTCCAAACAAGAGAGATGACTCTTAGATAATTGCGTCCCATCATGAAGTCGGCCTCAAATAACAATAACTAATGAATTCACATTCATAAAGAATATAATGTCGGCCTTTTTAGAGATCGCTTCTCTTCAAATAATCATGCCTCTTCACATTAAATGATGTCTCTATAAATTAAATAGCACTAGGCTATTATTTAATTTATGGATCATGATATAAGTGGATCGACTGGAAGTGGAGACCGACGCTGCAAAACATCAAGACTCCCTCCTTAACTAGGGAGAACACTTCCATCTCCACAAGAAATATCACCTTATTGTGATGTCTACCACAATGGCTACAACCATATGTGGAAAAGAAAGGATATCACCTCATTGTGATATTAGATATCACCTCAACATGATATCAACCATAATGGCTACAACCATGTATGGTATGTACAAGTGTTCATCACTTGTGTGGTGTTGTCACCTCAACATGACTTTTCACCATGGCTCTCCCTAAGGGTGAAACACAAGTACAAGAAAATCATCACAGACTCTCTCACATGATGTTGTCATGGAGTCACACACATGGCATCCACCATAGCTCTCCTAGAGGGTGGAATCAAGGGATTTCACCTCAAAATTCTCTTATAGAGAAGAACTCATTAATCAAGGGATTTCCCTCGAACTTCTCTCATAGATAAGAACTCGTTATCAAGGGATTTCACCTTGAACTTCTCTTATAGAGAAGAACTCATTAATCAAGGAATTTCACTCGAAATTCTCTCATAGAGAAGAACTCGTTATCAAAGGATTTAACCTGAACTTCTCTCACAAGATGCCTCAAGCTTTTCATTACTAAGCAATCTCTCATCACCTTCTTGCTTCTGATCCATCCTAGAAGCGATATCGAGAGAGATTACAAATAGTTTATAACTATCCAAAGAAATATCAAGGCTAGAATCATACAAGGTTTACTATCTCAAGATATAGCATGAACACATAAGAGTTTTATAAAAAAATCAACCTATAAGTGAAATATGAGCAAATATCAAAAGATCATAATGGAGGGATAAATAACTTATCTTTATTGAATTTTGAAATAACTCTTTCTTCCATCTTTTGTCCCTCTTGAGAGTACTAAACTTAGCACAACAAAAGATAATTTGCACAACTATAGATTTCATGAATGCAATATGTAGTTAGCATGTAGAACCAACTCTCTCCAAGAGTTCAAGGCTCTATCACAGTTCATGCATTAGAGAATGATATCGATTTGGCCAACTAATCATCATCAAAATTGTAATTCTCTTTTTTATTTCAGAGTCACACTTAGAAATCTTCACAATCAACATGAAATAACCTGCAATAAATGAAATTTACAAAGGATCTTATGCTAGAGAACACAATTCAAGAGAAACCACTATCTCTCTTTACTAATTACAAGATCCAACTAAATTATATAACTCAACCAACAAAGAATACTTATCTCTTTAAATATTCTGATGGATACAAGTACTGGACACAATAAGATATGTTGCTCTTGCGCTCAGATCATCACACAACCTTCATGTCTTGATCACATGCCCATAGCTTAGAATATAAATTCCCTAGAATCCTTTTGAGGAGAGAAATCATCCACATCCACAAATGAAGCATGTTGATTAGGCCTAGTGGGGCAATCCTTTGCATAGTGACCAAACTTGTCACAACGAAAACATTGGACTTTGGAGAGGTCCCACTTCTTTTTGAATCTAGGAGCACCATCAACTCCTTTATCTCCATTCCTCTTGAAATATCATTTCTTTCCACCTTTCCCTTTCTTCTTTGAGGATTGAGCTGAAAGAACATGAATGTCTTCATTTATAGAGCTTCGACCAGTACCTCTCGCAACCAACCTAGATTCTTCTTGAATACAATCTTCCCTCAAATGATCAAACTTGGGAAGTTTTGATCTTGCACTAATTCCTTGAATGTAAGACTCCCAAGATGAAGGGAGACCATTAAGGGCAAGCATGGTCAAATCCTTGACATCAACAAAATGACCAATAGAAGAGAGCTAATCTCTCAATTTAGAAATCTTCATGAAGTAAGCGATCACAGATTCTCTTTCCACCATCTTCACATGATGAAGTTGTTGCTTTAATGAAAGTTCTCGGCTTGTGTTGTTGATTTCGTACATCTCCTCCAAAGTTTTAAACATCTCTCTTGTTGTCTTCAACTTGGAGACAATAGGAACAATATGATCCTTCACGGAAATAACTAACATATTCTTTTCCTTAATATCTTTCTTCTTCCATTGAATCTTCTTCCTCATCAGTAGGCTCAAAATTTTTTCTCTCCACAAACTCAAGCAATGCACTTTCTTCCAAGGTGAGCATAATTATGAATCTCCATGATGTGAAATTAGATGCTCCCTCAAGTCTATCCTCAAGCTTAAGATCGATCACCATCTTAACGAAGAGATATCTATGTAAAAAATGATGAGAAAGAGAATAAAGAGTATAGCTGCAATGGACAATCTGATCTAGATCTTCTTCACACCCGCTCTAATACCATGTTTTATTATTAGATTAAGTGCACAAAAATTAATTCAAAAATTCAACACAAAGACACAACAGATACCCTGGGAAAACTCTCCTCCTGAGGGAGAAAAACCCAGCAATAATATATCTCTTATATATTAAATCTTCAACAATGATGATCTCCTTACAAGGGGCCAATATGAAGGCCTGAATATTAGCACCAAAGAATGATGCAACACAGAAACACAATGATTACTATCTACAACAGTAAACTCTCTCTTCTACAGATTCTCTATCTACTCTAGAGATAATTTGCACTTGAACAATGAATGAATGTGAATGAACGAATGGATAATGGAATGAATGAAACTCATAAAATATATATACAAGTGTGGAGGGAGAGATGCGTCCTTTGAAAACATCAAGTCGGCCTCCAAACAAGAGAGATGACTCTTAGATAATTGCGTCCCATCATGAGGTCGGCCTCAAATAACAATAACTAATGAATTCACATTCATAAAGCATATAATGTCGGCCTTTTTAGAGATCGATTCTCTTCATAATAATCATGCCTCTTCACATTAAATGATGTCTCTATAAATGAAATAGCCCTAGGCTATTATTTAATTTATGAATCATGATATAAGTGGATCGACTGGAAGTGGAGATCGATGCTGCAAAACATCAATAGGTTTGATATGGAGATTGTGAGTGGAGAACAAGGAGTATGATGTGGAGTGCAATCCTAAGGGAGATAATAAAGTGATACAATGGATTTATTTAGAGTAATGTGTGATAAGGGTTGCAACAACCCTCATCATTTAATTATAAATGTTAATTCAGGGCAGTGTCCATGGTAATAAGTAAGAGGGAGAAGAAATCATTTACATGGCATTCTTTTTCTACAAACAGAATTGAAAAATAATGCATGAATTTTTTTTTTGAAATCTAATCTAATCTAAGAGCTTGTAAATGAAATGCTGGAATCAAATCTATCCTAAGAAACTTGTAAAGAGAAATACTGGAAATGTAAAGAAATGGAAATGAAATGATTGCTAAGAAATGAAACTACAAACAACTACTGCTGCTAAAATACTAAACTATATTATTTCATGAAACTCTTCCCAAAAAAAAAAAGGTTTGAAAGATGAGCCTTATAGCTATTCAACAACTTGTTAGAAGATATGAACATGTGTTGAGGAGAAAATGATAAGTCTTTACTCCGTTTTGCTGAGTCAATCTCCTTTGGTCATCCAAAACAATAATCCATGCTTTTCAACCCTTTAAATTGTTCCAAAAGGTTGTTAGAGTGCTGAAGAAACCTTCCTTTGACCTCTTCTATCATTAAAACTCTTAAATCTTCTCCTATATGCTCTCAACTTCCCATAAACTGAGTCAAACATCTCCCTAGATGTTTGCAACTGCCCCTATATTCTGTCAACTTGCTCAAAAGAAGCTCAAACTGCTCAACCTCTTCATAAATGCTATCATACTTATCCTTCACTTAGATCCCACTTAGTTTCAGAGCATTGCCGAAAGATGTGTCGAAATGCATGAACAAGTTCCAGAGCATGGAAGCAAACGAATGAACAAATTCTGACATATGGACTAGTGAAGTTTTCTATTGAACCATAAACTGGGTACTCGTGAAATTTAATGGGTTTTTTCATCTAATTGTTTACTAATTTTTTTTCAAAAAATCTCAAGAACCCATATCATAATTTTCAAGATATGATAAAATATTGAATGCTCCAACTGTAAATCCCTCACTTTCATCATCATGCTCGGTCTTGATAAACTTCATAATTAAGGAAAATACATGCTTTTATTTAGCTAATAAATGATACAATTTATTGTCTCATTAGAGTGTCAATATGAGATTATTTAATAGTGTAACTTGTGTTTGATCTATCATGATAAATGCAATGAAATAAAATGATAAGTTATCATCTTGGTGATAATCATGCAAATATTAAATAAATAAGAATGTGTTATTTTTCTTTGATATTTTTGGGTTATGTGTGTAATTTGATGCTAGGATACATGGCTAGATAGTCCTTCATTGGACCCTTCAACTATGACTACATTAGTTGATATGAGAGCAAGGTGAATCAGACATTAGTGTTGAAGTGTTGGTGTGGAAGTAGGTGAACCTAATTGATGCAAAATTTCATGATTCAAGTTTGATAAAAAGGGATAGAGAGTGCTGATGTAAAATAAGGTGTAAGTAAACAAAGAAAGCACCATGATTTTTTGATGCTTTACAATAATTAAATAATATTTAATGAGATAGGGTAGTTGGAAAGAGAGTTGTAAATAGAAGTATTGATTGTGAGGAAATTTATAAGGGGTGAATATGGACAAATAATTGACCCAATGGTAGTTTTTATCAAGTCAAGATGATACCAAAGAAAGGGTGAGGTGTTATTAATGTTGTCAATAGGAGAAGGAGATGTATGAAATTTTGAAATAAATGTAGAACATGATGAATGCATTTGAGAAATATTGTTGGAGGAACCCTAACCCTAGGGCCAAAGAAAGTGATGAGGAATACAGGGAAAATCATATAGACTCTTGTCGAAGTGAAGAGGAAAATTAAGAGAGGATGTTGAAGGCCATAATTAACATTGGTAAGAGGACTAAAGTGGACATCCAAAAATATTTTATAAATTTGGATCTCAAGGAAATGATGGATTAGATCACTACTTTGGAGGATCATTTTGAGTATGAGGATATTGTGGACCTCAATAGGGTGAAGTTTTTGAAGACCAAGATAAAATTTTATTCTACAATATGGTGGGAATAAGTCTAGTTAGATAGAAAATTAAATGTAAGATGAGCACTAGAAAGCATAACTAGATGGTGGATAAGTTCAAATCCAAGTTCATTCTGGTCAATTATGAGTTAGAATTTCTATAGGAGTTGCACAATTTGTGGCAATGGAACATTACTATGAAGGAATATACTACAAATTTCTATTTGTTAACAATTAGGTTAGGACATCATGATGAGGGAGCTAAGAAGTGGTAAAGTACATCAATGGGCTAAGGGATTCAATCCAAGAGGAGTTAGCTATGTAGAATATTATGAGGCCCAACCTCGTCTATAACTTTTGTGACTCCTTAATAAGTTCAATTATGTTAGATTAGTGAACCATTTGATGTCTTGACCAATATTGTTTAAATATGATATAGTAATGGAATCATTAACAAACAAATTGGGTAAATCTCTGCTTTTATTCTCTTAGAACATTATGATTGAATGAGTGTGTGTAATTGAGAAAGTTATATATATTCAGGTTCTAAAGGTATAGAAGACCATTAATGATTGTACCAGATTATATGCTTAATGCTCTAATTGTTGTATTGTCTAGTTTAAATCATTATTGTAGTAAATGTGCCTTACTAAATGTTGATTGACAAACCTGTTAGGAATGTATGCAAGTAGCATGAGATAAAAATTTTAAATTGATACAAGCAAGGGAATGATGTGTACCTAACTTTGGTAAAAATTATTTTCTAATGTGTTTTGTGTTGTTTAGAAAAGAATAATATTTGGGAATGAACTGGGACCTTTGAAGATTGCAAAAAAGTTCAAAAAGGATTATCGGTCAAATATCATCAATGATAAATCGAGACAATGCTAACCAATAAGTATACCTAAGGTGAATTAACAAGGTAAGTTATGCACATTCGATATCGGGCCACATGATGATATTTAGTAATAAGTGATTGTTTAAAAGGATCCATTAAATATTGTAGTTAAATAATTAAGGTTATAATCTCATTATTGTTAAAGAAAGATTCAAATTCCTATCCTACAATCAAGGAAGGTAAAAAATTATATATATAGATATATTCATATCCACTAACAATTGAATTGAATCTTATTGAAATTGTGAGCAGGTGATTATCATGGTTCCTTAACTGATTATATATCAAGAAAAATGCATATGAGATGAGTGCTAATAGGAAGAAGGGAGAACCATTCAAACCCTTACCAATACTTCACTTGGTTGAAGTTATCGAATGCGACCTTGTGTAATGAAAAATGAGTCAAGGTGTGGGTTAACGTTAAGGGTCAAGTGAATATTATGTTTGTTGTTTATTTATTTTGAATTTCTAAATGAGACCTTAGAACCTAGGAAATTTTTTGAGGGTTAAGGACTATGGGCCATGTGTAGTTGTGGTTATGAGGATAATGCTTGTGAATTGTGCGTGGTTTGTGTTTTGTGTTTTAATTATTTGTGAAGTCATGTTATTATATGGTGTAAGTGGTATTAAGCGATGAGAGACTCAATTAAATCTAAAATTTGGAATCTCTTTAAAGAGAGTTTTAGAGGGCTTAAAAAGCTTATTTTAGGGTATAATCATGTGTTTTAGGACCCTAGATTAAGTACCTAGGGGTGGGGGTCTCATTTAAGGCCATAGATATTATCTCTCATAATTTCCCTTGAAGAAGGGTGGCTGGTTTTTTTAGTATTGGGGAAAGGGTAGAGTGTGGATTCTTTCAAACTCATTTATGAGAAACAACTCAAGAGGTTTAGTGTTTGAATTTCACCCACCTCCTCTTAATGGTGAGAGGAATTTCTTGTTAGAGTGAAACGCACTCGAAACCCTCTCATATCCCCAAAAATATCACTTAGGTGTGAGCACATGTGTGGATTTGAGCTTGAGGGATGAATGAGAGAGTGACACTTGTCATCCTCTCATTCAAGAGATTCAAACTTGGATCTCTATTTATCTCCCTATAGAGGAGAAAAAATGACACCACCCATCCTCCTCAAGGTGTGAGTGTTCCTCCACTACCTCAAGGGAAAAGCTCATGTGACAAAGGAAGAAGGACAAGAGTTTTGACTATATTTTATATTTTATGATGTTTTGAAAGATAAGGATTTTAGAGACCAAAAGAGTAGGCTTCAGAGGTCTCACATGAGCAAGCTGACTAGAAATCAACTAAGGACTGCATCACGATGCATACGGTCTGAAAATAGAGCTTGCTGGTAGAAACACCAAAGAGTCTACTAATAATTTGAAGACTAAAATTTGAATGATATGCTAATTTAACAAGAGGACTTTGGGGTATCTTGTTCCATCGGAGGAGTAGTCTCCACAGTCGTTTCCAACAGAGGAGTGGTCTCTTGAGGCTTAGGGATAAGAGGAGGAATAAAAATAGAGATGGGAACTTTGACTACGGGTCCCTTTCTTTTGTCTACTTTAGAAGTAAGTGGAGGAATGAAAGGATGCCTCAGAGGTTGAGATGTAGGAACAATAGAAGAAGACCCAACTTTGAGTGCCTGCTTCCCCTTACTATAAAGGGTGGGTTAGGGGATAGTGGAAAAAATTGGGAGTTAGAAAACTTATGATTTATACTTCCACAACACGGGTGCCTTTCCTTTTCTTGTGCTAGGAACAATAGGAGGAACTAAGGACATTACCGAGGGTTGTGAAGTCACAAAAGAAGAGGAAGAGGGGTAAGTCCTATGGGCGATATCTTTCTTGTATTATTTTCCAATAATACAATTTAAACAAAGTACAAGAACATGCTTTCCAATCAAAATTGCAAACACATTCACATATTCAATATTTTAACCAAGCATAGTAATAGTATATAGGTAAATGCAAACGGGGTGTAACAATTCTCTCAGAGAGAGTGAAAGGCTATCTTTCATAAGGGTGTTGGGTGTATTTATCTTTATTTTTGTTACATATTGCAAGGATTTAATAGGTTGAGGGGAGATAATCTTTGAGATATGATATCTATGGTATTCACTATTTATCTCCTCCTCTTCTTTTTCTTCCATTATAGGGGGTGAGGGGGCCTTAATCCTTAAAAAATTTGGTTGCAAGTCAATTAGCTATCTAGCTCCTCTCATAGAGCTTTCTTTCCTAATAGGGGACAAAGCTTTAAAGGTAGATTCTTCTTAGGTAGACCTTATCTTAACTCTTTTATTGTTATCATGTTCCAAAGGGGAGATGAGGATATTTAGGATGCCATCTTTGAAATGGTAACCCTCTGAACGATTCATTGTTGTAACCAAAGGCTCTTTATTTTTTATTTTGCTTCAAGAGGGCTTTGCAATAAGTGATTAAATGTCCTATTTTTTAGCAATATTGATAGAAGACCATAGAATTTTCATATAGAATTGGTTGGGACCACTTCCCAAATTTAGAATTAAGAATGATTAGATTAGGAAGAGTCCTATGAATATCAATATTCATACATAAACAAAAAAACACAAACTTAGACTTATATTTTGTGTTTTCCATTGAAATAAAGTGTCTAATAGAATTACCAATTCATTGAAACACCACTTCATCCTAGAACTTGAGAGGGACCCTAGGGATCCTGACCCAAATAGGGGTTATTTTATTGAGATCTATAATAGGGTTAAAGCCTAGTTTCCATCTACACAAAGAAAAATTGGATTTGTCATATATCCAAGGGATTGTGGTGAGAATTGACAAAAGATTATCCTTGTAAGAGAACTTGAAGAGGAGCATGCCACCAGCCATAACAATCACCTCCACACTTCCTTTCATACATAATTTAGCTACATTCTAGTGTCAAACCACAACAATGGGGCAAAAAGAGAAAAAATACCCACCAAGTAATTCTCCTTTGAGGGGATGATTCTTTCAACTAGATGTAATCAAGAGGTTTTATTTTCATTCCATTTTTAGAATCAAAGAACTTAGGTATTGCAATTCCTCACAAATTTTCACCTCAAGCATCAACCACAAGAACAATTTTCTAAGCCTTGAGATTCAGAACATCATAAGAGTTCATCAGATCAAGAGGACCATCTGAAATAGGGTGAGGACTTGAAGGAGGGTCCCTTAGGTTTGGAAGAGCAACCAAAACATAGGCGTTAGTCATTTGTACAACCGATGCAAGTGGGGAGGGGGGTGGCGGTCAAGGGACCCCATGAATATTTGAAACCATGCAAAAGGAAGTTTTAAATATGGTAGAGTGGAAAACATTTATAAAATTTTATGTATTCATGTTTTGGATTGTCTATGTTGCATGTATGTGAATAAAGAATAATACATGAATGCCTATCATTTATTCAATCAAAATCAATGAGCGTGCTCCTTTTTCATACATGAATTTGTAGGATCCATGATGAAAAAAGATGGACCTTTAATTATTTCTTTTCTTCCAGCTATTAGTTTATAGAGCCATTTAATTCAAACCAATCACAAATCTGGCCTACTAACATACAACCTAGAAATGCATCTCAATATTTCATTGATAATTTTTGGTCATGAAGTATGTAGGGATTCTAAAGTCTATGATTTCATCTCGCATATATGTGTATACTAATAAATTTTAGTAGTGTATGCATTGAAATAGAGAAAAACTATAATTTGAGTTCATCCATCTAATTCTTCACTAGGCATTGTGAGTGTGCATAGTGATTATGATCCCTTGTAATCTATTGATTACAAATTTTTAACTTTGGATTTGGTCTAATATATCTTGGTTGTATATATTTATGGTTAATATGCATTGTATTTTTTCAAGGAGATAACTAATAATTCTTGATTATAATTTTATGAAATTCTCTAGAAAGGATTCACCCTAATCTCTTTAAAAACCCATTATTGTTGTTTGATGTTTGATCCCTTGTTGGCTACTTGATCAATGATTTAGCTTAGATAACACTTGATGTGTTGAAAGGTGATATATTCAAATTTATAAGTTCTATGAATATTTTCAAGGGATTTTTACCCTAATCTCTCTCAAGAATCGCTTACCCCTTATTTTTCTGTTAGATTGAATGCCTTGTTGGCTACTTGCTAGGAAATTTTTAGAGTAAACTTTTTCAAGAACTCCTTACCCCTTACTTTTCTGTGAGGGCCCCTTGTTAGCTATTTGCTATGAGGTTTTCACCCTAATCTCTCTCAAGAACCCCTTACCTCTTACTTTTGTGTGAAATTGGACCCCTTGTTAACTACTTGATCGACAACTTAGTTCACATGATACTTCATGTGTTGAAAGATGTTATCTTCAAAATTAAGTTATTTAGTATAATTTTACATTTGATATAGAAATAGAATTGATAAATAGAGATGTTCTAAATACCCTTTAAACTATAATAATTTTTTTATCAATAATATACTTAAAAAGCTATCTCAAATACCAAAATTGAATTTTATTAGATACAAAATGTACTCTTTAATGAAAGAAACCATGTTACTACATTATTTTAGAATAATTATTTACATCATTAAATAATGACGTAAGGGGAACAATATACATTTAAGAATTTCATTAGGTTTTAATTAAAATAATAGTATACCCTTTTCAATATTTCATTGATAACTTGACCTTCATTAGGTTTGAATTCATTTTAATATGATGGGAAAAGGGTATACTATTATTTTAATTAAAACCTAATGAATTTTGTTGCATGCATATTGTTCCCTTTACGCCATTATTAGTCCCTGCCTTTATAAGCAGGAGACTAATGTTTTCGATAGACCAAAGTGCAATTTTATTGGTGTCTTGGGAACGGCTATAAAACAGCCCTAATACAAAGTTTTGTTTTTTCCTTTATTTTCCTAGAAAAGAAAATTAGAATTTATCTTGCCCTGAATTCGTGAGAGCCTAATTTCCTGGGGGTTAAAATGTTTTTGCATTAATTTTAAACAGTCTATCCAATCATCAGGAGAGGGTGAAATATTACGGTTGTTTCCCTAAGTTTTTGTCAAGTTTTTTCAAGGGCGGCACATGGAGGGGATGGGCGTGCGGCTGCATATTGCTTTCACATTTTGCAAGTGGGCATTCTTCATGGCGTCAGGGGGCATTCTTCCTTTTAGGTGTCGTTCATTCTACAGATGTGTGGACGAAAGCTGTCGGTCTATTTTTTTGCAAGGGGCACATGGATCTGAGCTGGGTGCGTGGCATCATAATGCTTGCACATCTTGCAGCTATGCATGGAAAGGAGGCTTCAAATCACTAAGAGCCTAACGCCGTGTATCCTGGGTTGCCTCAGAAGGTGCTACCATATTTTATCTGCGATCAATTTGTGCTACAAAGGAGTCTTCTTTCCTGTTACAAAGAAAGTTACCATATTGCAAGGTATTGATACATATCATAAATACTTTGTCTTATTACAATGTGTGTTGCCAGAAACCATTTGCCTATATGCTCCTCTCCTTCCAGATGTATTCCCTGCCTAGATGTATTGTTCTGTGATTCATGCCATTCTGTTGCAGGTTAGCTGGGAGAAAATTATGAAAACAAGAGTAAAAAGAGTTAGTATTTTTTCATATCCTACTATATACTCCAGGGTTGCATCTATTGCAATGGGGACTACATGATAGGAAGTTTTCAAAACAATCAATTGTACTATCCTTCCATTCAATTATATCTTATGTCTGCTTTTTGTGCAATACGGTTTGTTATTTGCAGTTTGCATATATGTAAGAAACATTATCATTCTGTTTACAAGCTTAGGGTTTAAGCGGTATGTCATAGATGAAATTTGAAACCAGAGAGAACCAATGATACTTAGTTCCAAAAATTGGTATTAAAAAACCAGGGTCCGCTAATTTGAAATAGGTTCAAGCTTAGGTTTAGAGATAACAGGGCTCATGGAGTGTTGTCTCTTTGTAGTAGTAGTTTGGGGCTTTTTTGGCATTCGGTATAATAGCATTTTTAGCTCAGAGTGTCATAATTTGTTTGCTCAGTTTTAGCATTTTACACTCCTCAAATGCTTTGGCAGCAGCATTATCACCTCACATTATCATGTGCTATACGCTTGTATCCACAGGTTGCCATGGTCATTCAAAAACGGGAATTCATTCTGTCAATGCTTAGCTTTTATCCTTTACTTAAGCATGGGGCATGAGCGTATAAGTCTGCATAATGTTCCTATGTTCAACAACATTTTGGGATGGGGATGGGGATGCGAGGGCTCTAGGGGACATGTTTCCCGTGCACATTTAAAAAAGAATTGTTTGTATGCACTTCTCACACAATACCACTCTGTACCAGACCATGGCCAATGCACCTTTAATCTCTTTTGCAACTGAAAAAATAACTGACTCTAATACCCCCCGATTTAATTTACAAGGGAGTCAAAAATCAATCCGCTTCCTAATGTTTGTGAGTTTTCTTGTTGATTATTTGATTTTCTTGAAAATAGTTCTATGCTTATTTATGATTGGGCTATTGTATTTTCTTGGTTAGAAAAATAAAATAAAATTTCTCCCAAATTTTCAGAAATACCCTCCAATGAGGCATAGTGAGGGAACAATTAAAGAATAGTGCTAAGGTTCATCATTGTTAGCTACATGTAGGGCACGTGCAGCTGGTTGTGTTTTGACGTGGCAAGGAATACTGATGTTTCCAGGCATCTGGCTGCGACTCATGGTTGTTGAGCACAACGTGTCTTTTGCATGGAAGCATCAAAACAGGGAATGGACATGTATTAAAAGCTTTGCAAGATTTAAAGGAGTGTTTAAATAATGTATTCGGTGAGGGCATGTGCTGCAGGACTGAGCAGGTGATCTCTTTCAATATTATTTGCTATCTGTTTGAATCCCTAGTAAGGAACTTTGCTACTTATTTTGACTGTTTTCTACTTGTGCTTGTGCTTGATACTAAATTCACTTCATAGAGTGTTATCCATATCTAGAATTGTTGCCTTGAAATTGAGGTAGAGATTTATTTCAAGGAGGTGGCATGCAATTGTAGAAGTGGTGAAGTAGAAGAAGCAACATGATATTGTTATGATTGCAAATGCAACTCTGCCATATGAAAGTATACCTTCCATGTTTTCCATACACATATTATTATTATCTTTACTTTAAAATAAAATAGATTATTAGAATTCAGGGAAATTAATGATGGATTAAATATGTGTGTATGAAGACTGAAGAGTATAGGCATGTGGAAAGGAAACAAGAGTGTTGCATATGCAAAGTAAGAGTCTCATGCCTACTCAATAACATTTTTATTATTTTCTATGTATTTTTGTATGATACAATGCCTTTGTCCATTGTATTTCTATTATTTTTGTATTTTGTTGCACCTTCAGTTATAGCTACACAATTAGGAAGTATGACTGTAGAAGATCCTCCCCAATTGTTTTTAGTGTTCTAGAGAATACGAATTTTTAGATCCTCCTATTATTCTCTATCACACATAGTTGCTCTTCGGAGACACCAACTCAACCTATGACACTTTGTCAGTGTAACCATCATATTTATCAGGTTGCATGATGACTCTTTGGTATGTTCATCCCATCTCCACTATTTTTGTCTGCTTTTTCAAATATCTCTTAGATACAAGTCCCAACTGACATGCTTGGGCATGTCATTGTTTTGTGTTTTTCAAAATACACCAAGTTTATAAGGTCTAGTACTAGACTGGAGAGCAGCTTGAGAAGTAGAGAAATAGAAAGTAGAAAATATGGAAAGTGTTTTGATCAGAGAGCCTACTATTGAATTAGAGCATAAAAACAAAACGTTTAAAAGAGTCACTACAGAGAAAAGAAGGGCATAGAAGCTATTTTTGTGATCACACAGTAGAAACTATTGCATTTATTAAATTCCATTGGAGAGTTTGGTTGTATTCACTATTTGAAATTTTGAACTTTTCATATTTAGTGATATAACAATTAAGTAATTAAGTCTTTAACATATATCTCTTGCATTATGCCTTAATAAATCTCAAATTTTGTTATTTTTCATTTTGAACAGTTTATAATCAAAGCAGAGAATTGAATGCTCCTAGTACATTTTAGTCTACTTTATTTATGTATCTCTATTGTCAAGATTTGTGTTTGATACACTGTTCTTTTCGTTATTTCTTTTACTTTGTGGTTAGATTAAGTTTAATTTATAATAGTTTCCATTTTAGTTTTATTTTTGTGAACCTTTTAGGCAATAGTAATGAACATATTAATTTCAGTTGATTTTGACCTAAAAATGGGAGGGTTTTATATGCCCTAATTGTGTTTGTGCAAAGATGCTGGACAAAAAAAACTGTTGGAAAATTAGTTGTTTAATGTTATGTATTGGAATTGAAGTCACTAATCAATTTTAGTGGCTCCTTAGATTTTCTGTAGACACATATAGGTCAAAAAGGATAACTATTTCTTGTTAACATTGTGATTGTTGAAACATGGTTTACTTGTATGGAATTATGTGAAGAATATGAAACACATTTCATAGGCTCCAAAAATAGAAGTACCGACTAATGATTAACTGTAAGGAGTTTTAGTATTCTATGGCTCTGTAACTCTCTGGCATAATCAAAATCAAAATCAACTTTGGGAAGGCTTTGGACAAAATTGAGTGGATTTTTCATTATAGTGATGCTGAGAGTTCTTAGATTTGTTTTCCTTGTTTGTTCATGATTTATTTCATTTCTTTATAAATTGATATATTTCAGATTGTTTTGGGCTATTGGATATTTGACAGCTTGTTGGTACTGCAGTCTACTGCACAGTGGAGTTGTGGTTGAGTTAGAGTTTTGAGGGTTTGTAAT
Organism: Sequoia sempervirens; assembly: GCA_007258455.2. Taxonomy (NCBI): domain Eukaryota; kingdom Viridiplantae; phylum Streptophyta; class Pinopsida; order Cupressales; family Cupressaceae; genus Sequoia; species Sequoia sempervirens. The sequence goes on along the minus strand of VDFB02354253.1, from coordinate 111,447 downwards.
TATTGGAATGGCAGATGGGAGGTCCTTTGGGACAATGTGGGGTTTGAACAAGTGTGCCAGTGGAGAAGAGGTTGCGAGCAGCAGCAGGAGGGCAGAGAGTGTTAGTCTTGGCCCTTGAGCTTCAGATGAGTCTAGGGTGATTGCTTCCTACCGCAGCACTCCAGCAGATTTTACTCTCTCATTCTCCTAGCAGCAGGGTCATATGGGGAAGCAGAGGAGCAGCTACAACTTCTGAGAAAACAGGTTGTGCACCCTTCAAGCCTTTTATCCCAGGTGTTGGATTAGGGATTCATGCAATAGCATCCTCCCCCTCTCATTTCATTATCATGCCTTTTGATTCATCTCTTGCCTATGGTTGTTATCTATGTGATGTCTGTTAATTTTGGTGTTTCTCTGAGTTTCCAGGATAGATGATGTGTGGGGTTGTGTCCTATGCAACAATCTAAATTGCTCTGGGTGTAGATTGTTTCAATTAATAATTTGTATATACAATACAAATGGCAACAATCTATATTACCTTGGTGTAGATTGTTTCAATTAATAATTTGGTTATAAACTTATGGCTATGAGTAGTTAAATGTGATGCCCCTATGGCTCTTTTAATCATCCCCATTGCTTTGTTGTGATCTACAAGGGCGAGACTGGTTCGGGAAGAGGTAAATTAGGTGATTACAATGAGTTTCATCGTTTAGATTCATAATCTAATGAAAACAAGCTGTGGTGCAGCTGCTGCCCAAAAAAAATCAATTATTATATGCATATCAAATAATACAATTACAGGCAAAAACATAGCTGCCCTGGTCAATTTTTAGTATGGAAACATATAAAAAATGAATAGGGTACTGTTGAGAAAATGGGGGAGCTCGTCATCTTGGATAAAGAAAATAATTATTGTCATCATCTTGAATAAAGAAAAGAATTGCAAAAATTAAAAATAACAAGACTGACTGTTTATTCTTCTTCTATCAGCAAGCATTTCTCAGTGAGATAGCAGAGCTTGCATGTTATTGCAAGGACGTATAGAGCAAGTACCAGAGATGTTGACAGCTCACTGTAGCAGATACGCGTGTGATGATACGTACTAAGTTCGACCAACTAAAGAAATAGGATTTACCAACAACAATCCTGGGTTGATACCTGAGTACATGTATATTCCCTGCACCCAGCTGCATATGCCCTGCGTGCAGAAACAGCAACGAACCATACAAGTCTTGCTTGACTTTTCCCTCCCTCTCCTCTCTCCTCTCTCCTCCATTGAACTCTCTTTTTCTGAGATTTTTTAGAAATACAATTAGAATCGTACGAAATTGGATTCTGTTAGTTTTGCTTTTTGAAGTGTTGATTTTCAAAATTATTCAACTTGACAATAAACTCTTCCATTCTTTCAACTATTTTCTGATTGAATAGATCTTGAAATGAAATTGCTGCGAAATTACTTATATAAATGGTTGAGATACTCTTCCATTCTTTCAACTATTTTCTGATTGAATAGATCTTGAAATGAAATTGCTGCGAAATTACTTATATAAATGGTTGAGATGTCATTGTAAGTTTTGAATACATCAATATTCCCTAGACCCAGCTGCATATTCCTTTTGAATACATCAATATTCCCTGGACCCAGCTGCATATTCCCTGTGTGCAGAAACGGCAACAAACCATAGAAGTCTTGCTTGACTTTCCCTCCCTCTCCTCTCTCTTCCGTTGGACACTGTTTTCTGCGATTTTCTAGAAATACAACTAGAATTGTATGAAACTAAGGTATAATTCATAAGTTTATGGGATAGTAGATTCTGTTTGTTTTGTTTTTTTTGGAGTGTTGATCTTTGGTTATTCAATTTGATAATGACTTCTTCTATATTTTCAACTATCTCCTGGCTAAATTACTTGTGTAAGTGGTCCAGATGTCATTGCAAGTTTTGAATTCCATATTCCTTCCTTTCCACTACTTGTGTAAGTGGTCCAGATGTCATTGCAAGTTTTGAATTCCATATTCCTTTCCACTACTTGTGTAAGTGGTCCAGATGTCATTGCAAGTTTTGAATTCCATATTCCTTTCCACTACTTGTGTAAGTGGTCCAGATGTCATTGCAAGTTTTGAATTCCATATTCCTTTTGAATACATCAATATTCCCTAGACCCAGCTGCATATTCCCTGGGTGCAGAAATGACAACAAACCATAGAAGTCTTGCTTGACTTTCCCTTCCTCTCCTCTCTCTTCCATTGGACACTGTTTTTCTGCGATTTCTAGAAATACAACTAGAATTGTATGAAACTAAGGTATAGTTCATAAGTTTATGGGTTGCAAGTTTTGAATTCCATATTCCTTTTGAATACATCAATATTCCCTAGACCCAGCTGCATATTCCCTGGGTGCAGAAATGACAACAAACCATAGAAGTCTTGCTTGACTTTCCCTTCCTCTCCTCTCTCTTCCATTGGACACTGTTTTTCTGCGATTTCTAGAAATACAACTAGAATTGTATGAAACTAAGGTATAGTTCATAAGTTTATGGGATAGTAGATTCTGTTTGTTTTGTTTTTTTGGAGTGTTGATCTTTCGTTATTCAATTTGATAATGACTTCCTCCATATTTTCAATTATCTCCTGGCTAAATTACTTTTGTAAGTAGTCCAGATGTCATTGCAAGTTTTGAATTCCATATTAGATTTTTGAATTCCATATTAGATTTCTCTTTCAGATTTGAACTTGTGTCTCCTCAATAAGAACTCCATGCTTTAAAAAATTAAATAAATATATTATATATCTATGTGAAAAATGGAGAAAACAATATTATTTTATTTGCTAAAAATAGTTGTATTTTATTTTAATTTAGAATTATTTTAAAATTTTATTTATTTTTACTTATTCAAAAGTTGTTTATAAATAATTATTAATTAAATAAAACAACTCTTTACTAAACAATGTAAATAGAAGTAAAATAATTTTGAAAAAAATTCAAATAAATTAAAATAATTTTAAAATAAAATAATATATTTATTTTTTTATTCAAAAGGCTAGAAGCCTGCATTTATATTGATATTATAAGTAGATAATTACATATAAGCCAAAATTGGCCATGATAACCATAACAATTTGTATGCCACGAACTGAAGAAAATTGAAATTCTGAGTTGAATCCATAACATTGTCTTGTCAAAGTCGGAAGGTTCATACTTTTCCTAACCTAAGTCGAGAGGTTCTAAAGTTTCCTAACCTCCCGACCACCCAATTTCTTTGTTGTCGAAGGTTATCTAAATTTTAGAACACCTTATATCACTGAATCCTCTATTTATAAGTTCAAAGGTTCTAACAATGCCCAACTCTTCTTTGTCGGTCAGTCGGTGGTTCTCAAAACTTCACAACCTCTGATCAAATGTTCTCAAGTTTGGATTTCCAGTGACTTCGTGACATATCCTTATGTCACCGACTCCTCTATTTAAAAGTTTGAAGGTTCTAAACATGCTCGACTCTTCTTTGTTGATCCGTCGGTGGTTCTCAAAACTTCACAACCTACCGACCAAATGTTCTCAAGTTTGGATTTCTGGTGACTTCAAGACATAGAAGCTCTTCCCGATGTGGATTGGATTAAATACTTGTTGTAGATGTTCTGTCTCAATGCACCCTGAGAAGGGTATCTCGCATGGCCGAATTGGAATAGGTACTTTGTAGTTTTGTGGCCGGAATACCATAAAGTTCTTATTGGTACTCTATGGTTTTTTGACTTATTATTTCCACTATATCTAGAAAAAAATTTAATTTAACATCATTCTCCATGAAATATACCTCTTCCTTTCCGCACCCCAAATTGGCTAAATGGTCTACAATCACTTTTCCGTCCCGATACGTATGTGATATATGATAAGAATTAAATTCATCTAAAATCTTCCATACATTTTGTATTACATATTTTATATGCCAATTGAAACATTTCCTTTCTTTGCACACATTTACAATTATTGGGGAGTCACCTTCTATGTGGATAGCACTAATTTGGAGTTGTCTTGCAAGTTGCAGACCATAAATAATAGCCATTAACTCTACCATGTTATTTGTTCCTAACGATAAAATAATTGATCTATCTGCTTTCACAATTCCCTTCAAATCCCTGATACATACCTCCACCCCTAAAATACATGGGTTCCCTTTAGATGCTCCATCAAAATTCAACTTATAGAAACCTGATATTGGTGGGCACCATTTAATTATACTCCTATCCACCTTTTTCCTTATAAGGCTGCTTCAAACTTCCTTTAAAAGGAAAACTTATACCCTACCGATTCTTTAAAATGTTATTATCTCATGATGTAAACATAGAGCCAACATTCTTGTGATTTTGAACCCAGACATTTACTGTCTCTATGACTGAATTTTTAATAATTGCATGAATAGTTTGATTTGTGGTAGAAACTTTTCTGAAAATGCGCTTGTTTCGCTCCCACCAAATAGACCATGTCACTGCTACTACGATCAGATACCAAATGCATGCAAAAAAGGGGGTTTTATATAGCATCGACCAAGAATAAAAAAGGTCCCATATTGAGTTTGGCAATGGAGCAGAGAAACTCATTTTTTGTAATACAAATAACCAACAAATTTGAGCAAAGGGGCATTGGAAAAACAAGTGATCAGGATCTTCCAAAGCTTGGCCACATAAAACACAATTAAAGGGATTTATAATTCCTAGCTTTGCAAGTTGATCACTTGTGAGCACTCTTTTTCTCAAAATAAGTCATGCAAAGTTGCCCACTTTTGGTAAAATCACACTATTCCAATAGAATGAATAAGCCCTCTGAGTCTGACCTTGATCAACTTTGTTAAGAATCGCTTTATAGCCATACTTGATTGTATAACATCCATTCTTGGATGGAGCCCATATTATTCGATCAACTTTCCCTGTTATGAATATTGTTCTTCCACCCAAAATTTGATGTTGAAGTTCCTTTTGTTCTTTTGCTATTTGAGTGCAAGAAAAATATTTCCAACTCACCCTTCCTGATGAAGCCTCCACTAAACTAACATAGTCAATTAACCTAGGCCCCCACAACTGAGACAAAACCAAGATCATTTGGTAATCTTTTAGTGCTTGCTCGGGGGTATGTCTAGAGCCCATGAGGCTTCATGATGCCATTACAGTTGAGTGGAAAGCAAGATATATTTCATGGGCATGTAAATATTAATTTTTCAATATTATTTGTAATAGATCAAGTCTTTGTGCACTGTCATGTAAATTGATTGTTGTTCATCAATAATATTTGTAACAAAGAAATTCATGTTGCTCCTTTTATTTCTAAATATTATGTGTAATGTTGAAAGTTAATCTTCTTGTTACAAGGGAAAGAAAAGTATATGGTAGAGCATGTTCCTAATTATTGACATCTTAACTACTTATATTTCTTAGATTTTTCCTTGGAGGAAATGTTGGGAGATAGTTGTTACACAAGACTTTTAAGGGAAATGTATTTCTTGTAACTTTTTAAGTTAGAAAAATGTATTTAATTTATTATGCTTGAGATGAAGAGAGATTTTTACTTAAAGAGAAGAAATATGTTAATTAAGTGGTATATTATGTAAAGGAGAGGTATTCATCAAGTTGCAAAATGTATGTAGAGTGGAGAGAAAATCTTGGTGGATGGAAAGTTGCAAATCACATACTTCCATGAGCTAAATATTTAACAAATCTAATTCTAACTCTTAACATTTTTAATTAATGTGATTATATGCAATTTATTTGTCTATATAGAAAGAAGTAGTAATAGGCCTAGTCGTCTCTAGAACTTGGTATGCTAGATTTAAATGATCAATTAATGAATGCGTATATTTCCATACTTAAAATAGATTTATTTATCAATTGAATCTAATTAATGAAGTATATAAATATAATAATATGTTTTAGATTTTGAATATCTAAATATAAAATATGATTGATTAATATTTATATGTATATTCATATTTAACTTTTTATGTACATATTATATGTATAATATATCATATATTATATTTATATAACACTTATTATTATAGAATAAATAAATGATAAGAAAGAAATTAAATAAGGCAAACAAAATATATATATATATATAAAATTTAAAACAAAATATTGGGGGTGGCTTCACCCAGCCCTCACACATGAGGGGGCTGCAGCCTCCCAATAATGAGGTCGTATTATACAGAGCCGATTTAAAACTGCTTCAAAAAAAAAAAAAAAAAATATATATTTCTCTATTCAAAAATTTAGAATGCAATTTAAATACTGTTCTTTCTGGCTGAGAATATAAAAATTTATTATACTTTGCATAGTATTAGTAATAGGGCATCAGAGTAAAATATAATTTCAGTATCACTCTATCATTCATTATCTAATCTAGAATCAGGTTGAAAATATTAAAAAAAAATATATATATATATAGCAGCAAGGTAATGGTAACTAATTTTGAGACCCCAAATCCATGGTTACGGCATTTTGTTTTCCTAATAATATAAAAGAAAAATTAATGTGCAGATTTCCCCTTTTAGTCCAGAATGTAAGAATCCAGGCAAGAAGACTGTAAATCTCCAATCTGCAACCATTTTAAGAGAAAAGAAGGAAGAAACAGTATCTAATAGATGGGATTGAATGCTTAACAACTCACTTTTTGTTTAAATTAGAAAAGGTTTTTTCAATAAATAGGAAACATGAGTTGTAATTTAAACTAAATTAATGAAGACTTTTTCAATAAATGAGAACTTGAGTTGTAATTTAATATTTAAGGAAACTTTTACAACTTGATATCACCATCATATTTTAATCAGTAGTAATTTAAAATCTTGCTAAATGGAAAAGAGAGAGTTGTTTTAAATTTTTTTTAGTGTAATTAAAAAAATTATTTATGGGTTAATTTTTAGAAAAATCATAAATTGTGGAATAGACTATTTTATAATTATTTTATTCAATTGATGAAACTTAATACATAAAATTATGATGAATGGTTTGAATATTGGATAAATATTGTTAAAAATAATATTGAGTATTTAAAATGGGTTTTGACAAATTATTTCACCTTGATTAAATACCTCTTAGACAAAAAAAGATTCTCAATTTAAATAAGTGATTGTTATTGCCAATTAATAATAATAATAAATCAAGAGCTTCATTAAAATTATTCATAATAATAAATTGACATAAGTGATAAATTTTTAACTAAGAGTTATAAAGGGGATTTAAATTCAAGACCAAACGAGGATATTTAATAAAGTGGCCTTAAGATTTATAACTAATTTAAGTAAGGTCTAATGGACTAAATTTGATTCCTTAGTTGTGCATACACTTAAAAGGTCTACTTAAGCATTTGAACTTTATGAAATCAATTATTTAATTAAATGGAAATGGGTTAAACATTATCAAATTAATCAGAATTAACCCCGAATGGTATAAAAATAAAAGCAAAAAGTGAAAATTATCACACTTATTAAGTAAATCAATTTTCTAAATGGGGTTGAGAAAGATGTCATTTTCAGGTGAAATAAATGTAATATCAAAATACTTAAGTCAATATCCTAAAATAGTTGGTAAACATGTAAGGGTGGTCTAGTGGTATTTTATCAAATGGAAGGCGTCAAAATGAAACAAAGTCCATTTAAAATTAAGTTCGTGAGGAGGAATGTGTTAACTCACCTCGAGATATGCATCAATTATATCTTATATATATATATATAGTTGAAGACATAGTTGAACTTAAAGATTTATTCTTTAATGACTCTAATGTGTAAGATGATCCTAGGCTATTATTATTTAAACAAGGGAAATGAAGAATCTTGAAACCAATCATATAGGGTTAGTTCTCATATTATGGGGCTTATTAGCTAATGGTAAACCTAATAAAATCTAGATAATTTTCATGATGTAGCCTTGCCCTAAAAAATGGGATGAGGTATTTATATGCTTAATATTGTAAATTAGTACCACTTGAATAATGACATTATTGATAACAATATATCTTCGTGACATTTGTAAGAGTGTAAATTCATCTACCCAATACAACATGAATAAGGGACTCAATCAATAAGAACTAGCAACTAATTAAGCTATGTATTGTTATTCAAACAATGTAATCATGTTAGATAATGTTAGACTTTAGTCATTGTGTTGTGCAATGGTGGCTTGTCGGGAGAACATTAAGTTGTAAACTTATGTTTAAAAAAGAAAAGAAAAGTGGTGACATTTGTGTTAGATCCACATTAAAATGTGGGCATGAAAACTATACTATGACAAGAGAACATTATGATTGCTATCTAGTGACTCTCAAAGGAGGTATTCCCCTTGATCCATATCAATGGCTCTAATCTAGCACTTGTATAAACAAATAATATCTAGGGAACTATACAAATCTATAGGGTTAGATATTTACTATATGTTTAATGAATGAAATCAATTTAATTTTGGATTTGGCACTTGCAAGAAAGCTTCCTCAAGAGTCCATAGAAATGCAATTGTTTTCTCGCTACATATGATTTTGCTAAAATCTCATATTTATGAAAAGATTCTTAGAGCGATGTATGTTATTTAAGTTATCTTTTGTTGTAGCTTCTTGTTTTTAAATATTAAATATAAAAATTCCTGCATAGTTTATGAGGATAGTGAGATAAGTTACCCTAAAAAGTGTAAATTTCAATTTTAGATGTAACATGCAATTAATTATGGTCCCTTGAATTAACCCTTTTGATCTATGGTTGACATCGTTTCTTTTTAGAAATATATATATGTATAAAGTTTTTTAGTCTCTATAGGTATAATTTTGTTGTCTTTGTAATTATATTGTTTTGTTGTTTGTTCTTGTAAAAATAGTTGAGTAATCATTGATCTTGTAACTTTTGTTTTCATATCTTATCCTAGAAAGTGTCCCAAGTTTGTTTTTTAAATGTGTTTGTATTGTATGCTTATCTCCTTAGACAAAAGTGGATTACCTTTGTGTATTTAAATATCTATTGATCATAGATGCTAGTTAATGCTATTCTATACAAAGAAATATACTTATTTTCGATTTGAAGAAAATGCCCCATAGCAATTCAAATTTACTTCTTTTCAATTAAAAAAGGTTGCCAACTATATAAATTTATTTGATAAAAATACATATTTAATATTTATGTTTATACTTAGATTATATTAATTAATTTCTATATAATATCAAAATAATATATTTTACTTTGAATAATTATCAAATTAAATATAAATTTCTATGAATACTCAAAAATTATTAAATATTTTTTTATTAATGTACTTTCATTTAAAAAATATAATCATTATAATATCAACCTTACAAATACAACATTTAAATTTATTTTATTATCCACAATGTAATAATTTGCTAAATCATATATCAAATTATGATTTGTTAAGGGGGTAAAAAAGGAAATTTCCCAAACCGTATGGTTGAAGATTCCTTAGCCTTATATGTTTTTTTTGGGTTTTTTCATCCTTGATTAAAACATCCCCAAATTAAGAAAATCCCAACTTTCCTTTTCTTTTTCTTCGTACATGGCAAAATCTTGAAGAGAACAAAAGAAAGTCAAAAATATTATGTTTTATTCCATAGTAGATGGGGTTTCATTGCATCTAAGAAAGATAATGATTCTCCCATATGAAAATTTAGCACCACGTTTTCCATAAAAGACTAATTTTGTGAGTCCGTGGTACCGGGATTTATATAGAAATGACAAATGTAGATTACAATATCGTACCCTTACACAACTACCTTCATAAAACACATTTATTTGACTAAATGTCAATATTTTTAAGTAATACCAATTTTATTTTATTTTTGAAAATAGGCAAACCAAAATCAATTATAAAAGAATCTAGATGAGAAGAGGTTCATATAGAGGGAGCCTCACAAGGTGGGTATCGAGGGATCTAGAAGAGGATAAGGGAGGCATACAAAAATGAATAGGGAAAATATAAACAAGGAGAACGTTTTGTTGTTGATATTGTAAGTTTTTACATGTATATTTAAAGTTGAAAAGGTTGTTCGATATTCAAAGTTTTAATGGCGATTTTTATTCTATTAGAAAAAATGTTGAAGAGGTTATTGGATATTGGTTACATCATAATAAAGAATTTGATCTCAACCAAAAAAATAAAATTGAAAAGATTATTGTGTCTCGAAGGTTCCTAATAGGGCACTTGATCTCAATACCCTAATTAAAAGTTGATTATTCAACTTTCTACATATTATAGTTTTTAAAGATGGTTCATAAAAAATTATTTGAAAGACAAAAATTTAGTATCTAATGCTATGATTAAGTGTAAATCAATCTTCAATGTGATTACTATACAAATAAAATTTTCTAATTTCTTTCAAACGTACAACATTTACATTTAGATCTATGCTAAGTGTAGACATCTAAACTCTACTTTTGTATTTTAGCTAATTTCTCTCATTAATCCAATAATGGCTCTAGTGTTAACTACTTCATTAAGTTACCTTTCTCCCACCTAATTGAAAAAATTCATCCTAACATTTGTTAATTAAATAAGTTATTTTATTTAATTAACTAGGCTAATGCCCCCCTCATTCTCCTCTTCATTTAAAAAAAACAAAAATTAGCCTTCACCGTAAAATCCAAAAATCCATATCATGTATTTTAATAAAATTTCTATTTTAGCCATCCAATTAATCAAATTAATCCTAACCATCCATCCCAACTACCATCCATTTGAATAGTAATTATAATCCACATCATCAAATCCTAAATCAAAATAATCTTCAATCTTAACAATCAATTTAATCAAACAAATCCTAGTTGTTCATCCCCAACTACCATCTACCCAAACTCAAATCAACTTTGAATCTTGACCATTCACTCAATCAAATCAATCTTAAACCTCCATTCACAAACTATCATCTTTTATTTCCACCTCCCTCCCAAATTTAAATTAAAAAATCTTCTCATTCAAACTTATCCATTCATTTCAAATGAATCTCAACCCTCCATTCCAACTCTATAAATGAACTCCCATCCTCAACCATACCATGAAGAATAATCCATTGGATCAAGTGCATGCTATCATATTGAGGACTCCCAAGAGTAACTCAATGTCCAAGCACATCAAGAGTGCATCCAATCACCCAAGGCTGTTTACATTTTTGATTTTTTTTCTTTCTTTCATGTTTATGTTTTGCATTCCTTATTTTCTTAATCAAAGGTAGTGGTAGGAATTGAAGTAGGATTCAATTTAATTTTTGATTCCTTTCTTTTTCCTCTAATTTTCTAATATTACACTAAGTATAGTAAATCATGAGTTGGGAATTAGAAACATGAGTATAAAATTAAAAAAAAAAGATGGGTTGTATCCTTGTTTTTTTAATTAAGGTTATAGAGGTTGGAAGGAAGGTTTCAAGAGAAATTTGGGTTGTCATTCTAAACTCTAAAAAATGTCAGATGATGGTTTTTTACTCTTGTGTGTTTGTGTCTAGCCTCTAGGTATGGATGTTTGAACTTTATGCATTGGTAACCTTGTCAAATGCTAGTGTATTTTTCTTTGATTTCTCTCTAAATTCTTGAGGTTTTTTTCTTCTTAATTTAGAAATCCTTGTGATGTGTGCAAAATCATGATGCTTATCTCTAGTATTGAGAAATTGATGGCTAAAGTCTAAAAGAGAGGAGAAATGGGTTTAATGTTATTAGGAGATTGCCTTGGTTAGTCCCTTGTATTGCATATTTTATCCTCCACATGTAGAAATTAACTTAAGGATTATGTGATCTCTAAGTGATGACTTTAGTGGTTTGTGTAAGCTTTTATAACTAGGGAAGAACCCTAGGAGGATTTCTAGTATATGGTGGTGTGTGCAAGTGTAATGGATAGATATAGGAATATGAATATGTAATATGTGCCAAGGGTGTTGTGAAAGGAATATTTGGAAAGATATGTATGCAAAAATGATGGAATAAATGGGGAATTATAGAGATTGAGATTTAGAAGCAATGGGAGGAATACCATAGTATAAGAGCTAAGGTGAAGGTGAGGGTGATGGGAGAGTGATAAAGCTAATAAATCCTAACAAAATGGATAATATAAAATATAAAGTGAAACTTTAGAAGATGGAGCAAATAATTATAAATTAGAACAAAGAATAATACCCAATGGAATCAAGAGTAGTGAATCCTTGAAATGAATGGAAAAAATATACATATAAAATAATCTTGGGTAACTATTTGTTAGAAAAACATAGTAAGGATGACTACATTTATAGCTTTACCACTAGTATGATCCAAGTTTTAAACTTTAATAAGAGTGCCAATAGGCACAAGTGTTTGGACATAACTACCAATTGGAATTGGTGTTTGGACATTATAACCACCCATGAGAATTGATTTTTGGACACTTGCACCTATGGGTGTTGTTTATGGATACTAACCATAATGGGTGCTAGTGTCCTTCAATAGTGAAGTCTCTAGTTTCTAGGGTAAGGCTTTTGCCATAGTAGGCTAAGCCTAATACTACATGGAAGGTATGTTAAAAATGGATTCTAGACTAAATAAAAGAGTTAAATATAACCTAAACATTACTAAGGGGATGGACACAAAAATGTATGATGAAAAATATGAAGTGTGAAATTTTTGGTCTTATAGTATCTTAGTTAATAATAGTGCATCATTAGAGGATATAGATAGAGAAAATGGAGGATGGTCTCAAGATGAGGCCTTTCATCAAGTACCAAACACATTGATGGAATCGAATCTTTCCTAACAATAGAAGATACCAAAACAACCAATAATATTAAAGGGATTGTGTAAGGTGTTAGAGGTGGAACTAATGTTGGTAGTTGAGGTAATAATCCACCACTCCCTCTTCCACACTATCATCCACACAATGAATACTATACTTTATGATTGGTCATTTTACATAATGAAAAATAAAACTAGAATATGTTTGAAAAGAGTGTCCCCACCATTTTGAAGGATGTAATAGAAAGATGAATATTCATGGTGAAAGAATACAGTTCACTAACTTTGATTACACAAAAAAAATCATGCATGTCAAGTGACTCAATATAAATGTATGAATAAAATAAATTTCTACTTATTATAGATGATTTTAAATAAAATAATGAAAGTGGAAGTTAATTAACTCTTAATGAAATAAAAAAATAAGAAGAATAGTAAGACAATCAAATATTTGTTTGCATGTTATTCATATAAAAATTCCCTAAACATGTACTTGGAGGGATTCATTTAAGGGATGATGAAGTTTATTAAGTTTATTAGATGAGAATAAAATGAACCATATGATCTAATGGGCCAATATAAAATCAAAGTAAAAGGATAGCATGTGAGAATTGTTTCTAATGATATTGCTCAAAGGTGTTTTTCCTCTTACTTCCTAATTTTTTTTATTAGATAATTAGGGAAGGGCCCTGATCCCATAAAATAGCTAAAAACAAAGCAAAAATAACCTAGAGAAATAGGCTGGTAAAATAGCAACCAACCAAACAACAAAATAGTTAAACATTAACAACACTAGCTAACTATATAGGACCATAAATGGGAACGTATGCCAAAAGTAAGATTACCATCAAGGCACATAGGCCTCTTTTCATAATCAAAAGCATATATAAAAAATAATACAATAAGTAGGTCACATGCCATAAAGATATGTCCATATAGTCTGAACATCATCATTATAAGTCTTAATAAAATTATTTAAAATAGTACCTAGCCAAACTAAAATCCAAAAAGCCACAGAACTAGACATCATTTTTTCACAGTAATAATAATCTCCCAATTATCCCCAAGATCAAAGATAAACTCCTTCTAGTCGGTCTCCCTAGCATTAGCAGCATCTTTATCTTCCATTATCTTCCCTTGCCTCTTGATATGTTTCCTAATCTTTGTTTTCCCAAAAATAGTTCCAACAACAACACGTTTCATAAGGCCATCTATGACCCTCATTAGAGTAAAAATTGCACTTTCCACCTCTTCCATTTTAACCTACAAAATATTTATTTGATGAACATCAAGTCACCATTAGTAACAATATTTATATCATCCATCAAGGCAATAGAGAAGTCCTTTTCATTCTCTTCATGACTACCACAAGACTAGCCTTAGTAAATTCATCACCTTCCACATAATCCTCCTCTTCCATCATATTTTCCTCCTTCTCCATGTCTTCCTCATCCCCCTCTTGCTCACTATAATCCTCACTTTCAGTCCCTTCACTTTCATCATCATTCATCACTTCAAACTCCTCATTTAAAGAGAGTGCCACTTCCTCCCTATCAATAGCAATTGTTTTCCCTTTATCCTTATCCCCTTCTCCACAGAAGCAAATTTTGCTAGGCGAGTAGACTTCCACCCACCATTATTAGAAGCACATAAACCCTCATCATTCACAACCTTTTGTTCTCCATCATTATCCTTAGTGATAGTAATGATGTTTTAATTTTTAAAGTTTTTTTGCACTAGCTTTTTTCTTTTAGGAGGTTCCAACATTAAGGGGGAATGTTTCTTCTTTTATGGAGTAGTCTTCAATAATTCCATTTTCATAGCAAGTAGAGTAGGTTTAGTCTTAGGGGTCTTATTTTTAGAGGAAACTTTTTTGCTTCTGAAAGCATGGTCATTAACATAAGGTGAAGGATTGCAATCAATAGGCCCAATCCTAATAGTGGAATTTTGAGTTTTTTTATTATAAGGAGGGTTAGCATTGTTTAGAGGAGCAGAGGAGCATTCCTAGGAGGGATCTATCATGTCCTAACGCTGAAGGGTTTCCATGTGGATTATTCAAGAGTACATTTTTATACAAAGCCATAATAAGGCCTTGATGCAATTGTGGGAACCCACATTTCTTAATGATTTGTTGTAGGGAGGAGAAAATATAGAAAAGAATATTGATTTTCTCATTATGCCTAATATGATTAAGAATAGGGGAAATGATAAGCATGCACAGTCATATAGTGATGCTCAAGCATAAAATAATGAATTACGTAGAGGCTTACCATAACATACGGTGGAGGGATGTCGAGATGAGTATACCCATTATGGAATTTTTTGAGCTTCTCCCCATTTTCAAAAAACTATCAACAAATCTATGATATTATTTGGTGCTCTTGTTAACTATATTTATCCCCTCATTGTACAACCCCGTAGCCATCACAATCAACTGAGGTGTGACCATAAAGTTAATAGTTCCAATAGACACTTGACCTCCCCGCCATGAGTTGATAAATTTAGAGGTCATAGTGTCATTGTATCCCCACATAGTTTGGAAGAAGGATTCCAACCCAAATTTTACAAAAAAATCCCATAGCTCCACATTCTGCTTCAAACTACCATAGTTCGTCAACTCCATTCCCTTTCAAGGACCACCCATTCTCATAAAATGCATGCTACTATTACCCTTCTTTCTCCCAAAACACTTATTCAAACATAGGCCTGACACCAAGTATCAATGGTATATAGAGCTCTGTAACTATAGAATAGCAGAGAAAATATGAAACTTTTATCAACTAAACACCAAAATAATAGATGCCAAAGAATAATAAGGTGGAGAACAATCTAGAGAGTTTCTAAGTTATGATTGTTCAAAACATATTTGGTAATAATTAAATCAATTGCCAAGCCCCTCCTTGATTAAATAGGTAGAAAGGACATAAAACACATGAGATATAATAGAAACATGAGAATAGCCTAATATATGACAATGTAAGGTGGATTTTTTAAACAAATAACCATCAATAATAATTCCTTCATTAATTCCATCATCATGTTAATAATATCAACATGATTAATCATCATCTACACAATACAATCCCCTTCTAATTTTCCTTTATTAAACACCATATTAATATCCATTCTAATATTTCCTTTAATCCATGAACCTCCCATTATCACCCTACATAAGATTAAATGATGAATCATATTTCTCCTTAATAATTATTTCTTTGATATGACACAACATAGAGGAAAATTCCCAATACACCTAGTTTTTATGCTTTAGTGCTTCGTTGGCAACTGCATCAACAACACAATTCCCTTCCCTCTATGAATGTTTGATGTAGGAGCATCCAGGTCCATAGGTGATCCTACATCGTCCAAAAAAATTAATATTTTTTTCTTCAATTTTGGTGTGTGTGTGGCTTTCTTGGCATCTCTCATCTTTTGGTATGCTTGGCACAATCAAGTTTGCAAGATTTCAGTTTTTGCCAAATTTTGGTTTCAACACTTGCAGGGGAATTTAAACAATTATTTTTGGAGATTCTTGAGGTTTGGTTTGAAATCCTCTAACAAGTGTGTTCTTGAAGTTATTTTTCCAAATGTGAAAAAATAATCATCACCAAATTCCTCACCGTTTGGGATGTTTTAATGTTGAAAGTTTATGTTGGAAATTTTATAGGAAATTTAATCTTTGGAGTTTTGTGATAGCTAGGGTGAAATAATTTTTTGGGGAGTTTCATAGGATCATTCTAAGAATACTTGCCAATTTTCACGTGAATATGAACTCCTTGGTGAAAGATATGAAAAAATTCAGTTTTGTATCATGTAGGCGACAAGATGTTGTTGGTATATGTTGGCATTGGAAATGTTCTTAAGGTACCATTAGCTCCACATGCTATTTCATGAACCTCATGGAAGCTAAAATATAACCTCATGTTATCGATATAGAAAATACTAAGGTTGTCAAGAGACTGGTATGGGTATTGGTATGGGAGTCTGGTACCAGTACCGGTATGACTATGTTTTGAAAATATGAGATGGGGGTACTTGGAGATGCCATCTTTTTTTAATATAAATAAAAATTAATAAATTAATAATTTATAAAAAATATCATGACATTGAACTTTCAAAACAAGAGCATGCCCTTTACTGCATGTTACCATGATATTAAGTAGTTATATTACATCATAGGATGGTCTGGATCTTAAAGTTCTATAAAATCAAGAAGGCTCAAATACTACAAGGTCCAAATGCAGTTCCCATGGTAAGGATTATTGACAAGAGACCAATCTAGATGGGCTTAAGAGTATAAGTCTCTCAAATTATTATCTCAAAAGCAATTGACCCCAAGTCTAGAGGATCCTTGATAAAGTCCACATACCATCAAATGTTGGCAATTAATCATTGATTTAGGAATGATAAGACTTAGCAATGTACTCTATTAAAAACGGATACACAATCCTTGCTGCAAATGTAATAGACACAATAAGTGATCAGTTTGTCTCTTTGTCTAGAAATATCTGAATGAATTCCAAAATAAGTGATTTTTCCTTGAAGGCTATGAAGAAAAAAATCTTCATTTATAAATTTTTAATGTTTTTTTTCTAAAAATTTGGTCGAGAGATGCCTATTTTTTGCTTAGGAGACTGCAGGAGACTCTGGGAAAATTTTGAGTAGTGTACCATTTGATTGGAGGTGTCTCTAAGGACATCTCCAGTACCGGAGACGCGTCCCAACCTCCAAGATGTGTCTCAGGGGGTAGGAGACATGTCTCCTAGTAACCATGGAAAATACAAAATAATAATTGACAATTTCTTTTCTTCAATGCCAAACTCAAAATAAATTTTGCAAAATTAAAAAGGATGAAAAGGAAATTTTGGTGTGGAACTAAAGAAGTTTTTGGATGCTTAAAAAGTAAGAAGAAATTTCATGTTGGGATGCCTCTTTGAGGTTTCCAACATATTTTCATATGTATTATTTCTTACTAGTTTTTGTTTTAGAAAAAAACATAAGAGATAATGATGCTACATAACCATTTGGAAAGAAAAACATCTAGGAAAACCAGACAATGGGAAGTTGAAAAGGCTACGTAGATATGGAAAAAAGAAAAGGAGGAGGCAATACCATAGAGGGGGGTTTCTAGTAAGACAAAAAAATAGGAAGTCTATGTGGAGGATGGAGGGGGGGGTTGCACCCATGTTCTGACATTTTTTTTTAAGATTGAAAACAATAGATAGAGAGGTGAATAGTGGGTTACATGAGGTTTAGGAGTAGCAACAGTTTGGGAGTTTAAAGATGCAAATAAAAGAAGAGAGATAAAGGAGAAAGGGTGGTTGGAATAAGGAAAAAGACCAAAAAAAATAGATATATGCAGAGTAAGAGTATTGTAGGTCATGCACTATAAGGATGTTTTCAAATGAATGAAAATTTGTGTTTGTTGAGACACACAACTACATAGGAGAGGACTGGAGCTAAACAATTTGATATACAAGGGAATTAAGTGCAAATTTAAGTACTGGATAGAGAGATAACATAGAACACATGATTAAATTATATGGACAACATTGAAATTGTATGCCTTGGTATTGTACCATAATAATAAATGAGAGTGAAATAATTTTTTTTTTGGCATAATTAAATTTGCAACATTTGAGTTTGTTAATTTAGTGAAAGGAATTTGTGTGATTAATAAGATTATTTAATCATTATTGTTTCTTGTGAAATCTTGAATTGGAACTTAATTCACAAATGAAAATTTCAAATTAAGTTGTATTGGCTATGAAATTGTGAGATTGTTCAAGATTTTGATTTGTGATAGCAAGAGGAGTTGGGATTAATTTTTCTTTTGCATCAATTTTGGACTTTGTACTGAAGGAAGGCGCTTAAAATTCATCTTCTATCATCCATCACATCTCTAATCTCTCATAGAACAATTTCTTCCCTTTCAAATTATCAATTATTAATTTTGATTGCCTTCTATGATAACTTTAGTGTAACCAAGATCCTTCATTCTTTTTAACCCACCCCAAACAACCATGGATTTGGCAGTATTATTAGAGAAAAATCCAATATTTTTACCATAACCTTGTATTAAATTGCCTTGATGGTTTCTTATAATCCCCCCACTCCAACTAAACCAAGATTCCCCTTCGAGCATCCATCAAAATTATATTTAACTCAACCAACCTTAGGTGGAGACTAGGCAATGTTTTTTTTGGTGAGATATTTGACCCAACTAGCTTTAGTTAGATCCTATTTAAGCCCCCATATTTGTTTAATTATGATATCTTTGTAAGAATTCATATGTTTTGAGGAGGCATGAACACCCACATTAGTGTTTTCCTTTATCTAGCGTTTAATAGCCATAAACAATTCTTTACTACTTCTTGTAGACTCTCTAAAGTTCTTGCTTTTTCTCTCCTTCCATAACCCCCACATAATGAAAGGAGAAAATTGTCTCCAAAGGTCCAAGTTATAATGTTATGAGAATAAGGAAAAACTTGTCAACTATCAAAAAAGTGTCATCCCATTTTAGCAATAAGAGCTTTATTGAAATTTTTTAATCTCCTTATACCAAGACCACTAGCTTGTTTAGGAGCACACACTTTTTCCCATCCCACTAAATCAATTCTATTATGCTCTTCAATCCCTATCCATAAGAATCTCCTTTGAATCTATTTTATCTTTTCAATAATAAAGGTAGGGACATGAAAAAGAGAGAGGTAGTAAAGAAGAATGATATGTAAAGAAGCTTTAAGAAGTTTTAATTTCCCTGATTGACTAAGAATTTTACCTTTCCACACCACCAACTTGTTTTGAACTCTTTCTAGATGTAACTCCAATAATTATTGCTAGGTTTCTTAGAAATTAAAGGAAGACCCAGGTAGATAGCAGAAAGAACAACATCTTGACACCCAATAATTCTCATAACCCTTTCTTTCACAATCTGATCCAAATTAAAGAAGTAGATTTTACTTTTAATATAATTTATATATTGACCAAAATCCATAGCATAGGAATTCAAAATAGATTTCCACTACCCAACTTCAATAATTGATGCTTCTCCAAAAAGGATGGTATCATAAACAAACTGTTAGTGAGAAGCATGAGGAAGATAGGAATTATCCTTAAAACCTTTCAACAATCTTTGATCCAAAATATTTTGAATGTTTCTCCCAAAGACTTCAACCACTATTATGAACATGTCAGGAGAGAGAGGATCTCCTTGTCTTAAGCCATGACCACAAGAAAATTACCCTTTGGGAACACCATTCACTAGGATGGAGCACTTAGGAGTAGTAATTGTTGTCACATAAAACTACACTCTACTGAACAAGAGTTTAGTCTTCTAATGACATAATGGAAACAAATTCAAGGTGTTGGACCTTGCATGAATGAGGTTAAATCTCCAAAGAATGCAAACTTCCTCTTCTAATCTAAGTGTAGATGTGTTGGTCTAACCCAACACATTAAAATCTAATCACTACTCTATTCTAACAATTCATAGGGGAAAAGGGATAGAAGGATAACATAAAATGGAAATAGATGTGATACACCAAGATATAAATTTGTTTCATCCTACTTCAGAATAGCATAATACATCAATGAAGAAACTAAACACATACTCAAACACGAAGGTAAATAGATTTTACTCAAGCATGAAAGAGATAACAGTGGTAATAACTGAACTTTATTAACATTAAGCTTAGACACAATCTTTACAATGGAAGAATGCAAAATATGCAGTGTCTGAAATAGATAAACCTTAGAGGAGCTAGAGGAAGAAGCTATAAAAAGTATACAAGTTTTGCTTTTGTAGATCAAGCATAAATTGGATGAGCTCAAACCAAACCCTAAACAACTAGGGTTGGCAATGAAGGACATATAATCAATGAAATATTTGTTCATGAAATCTGCACCAAAAAGAGAGCCCAAAGGAGCCAAGACCTATTCCATAAATATTCTAACAATACAAGAAAACATTCCATCACAATCCCATGAATGAAGACATGGGACTCTCAAGAAATCTACATCAGAAGCATGTCATACCAGAAGGATTTCCACCTGTAACACACAAAATAATATTTGCACCACCCTAGCCATCAATATAGTATGGGAGAAGTGCAAAAACTAAATCTGTAGCTGATCAAATTTGATCTAGTTGTTAAAAATGAAGTTGTGCCATTACTCCAGGTCCACCTACAAACTTGGCATGCTTAGCCATTAGAGTTTAAAAATGGGCTATTAAATTTGAGATGGAAGATCAAGATAAAGCCTCGAGAGAAGTTTAAAACATGTCCATTAGATTAAAATCCCTTTAAATCTATAACATTGACCTTATTGCATACCCTACTACCTTTGGGGAACGTCAAAAGGGATGACATGTCGCCTCCCCACATCCCCATAGCCATGTATTGGGAAATAGATCAAAGGTTACAAGATTGCAAGGAAAGCCACTAGATATTGCCACATGTTCAACCAATGTGCAACTTAACCTCCTATGCACTCACCCATACTTAGGAAATTTACCATATGTTTAACCTTCTGTAAAATGGATGGCCATGATTAAAACATCTGTAACATTGCTTTCCTAAAAAGTGGCCACGTTTATTTAAACACATATCATTTACTCTTTAATATACTACTCCATACTTAATGAAATATTTAAGCCCTTTATTTTTATTTCATCTGATGGTCGAGATTTTGCCACTTGGCATCATTTTGCACCCCTAGAGACAACTGATGACATCACCCTCTCAGTAGTGCGGGCGTGTGGGAGTTGCCTAATTGTTGATCCTTGTGGGTAAATATTTATCATCAGATGCTAGGAAATAATAAATTCTTTGATACTCCATGGAATTGGTAATCTCCTAGGTTGAGGGGCTGGTCACCACAATGACTTCAAAGGCTTAAGTCATAAATTAAGTGACCTTCAATTGTCGGTAGCCTTACAACACCATGACCTAGGTAATGAAACCTTGTCGGAAAAAGAAAAGTTATAGTAACCTTTTCAATGGCCGACAAGGTTTTGAAACCAATACGAAACACTGAAAACTCTTCTCTTCATCACTTTTATCATCATTGGGTAGAGAATAAGAAAGTTTGGACAACTTTTTTAGAGGCCAATGCAAGTTTCCAAACTTGAGACAAACTCCAAAATGACTCAAATTTACTTAGACAAGGTTTCTGAAGGTTATAAAAACATTTATATACATCTACACACTTTTAAAACTTTACAAAGTTGAACATTGTGTGATGCATCAGGAATAGAAAAGGTTATGAAAACCTAGGCGGCAATTGACAAAGTTATGAAAATTTACCAAAAGACCAATGACTTCAAGACTTAGCAAAGTTTAGGATTTTTAATCAAATATTTCAAACATTATGTGACCAATAAGACTAGGCTATTGGGGTTGGTCGACACAGGGTGTTAATGACATGAGTTTCTACTTAAGGGACTAGAAATGGGAAATAGTAGGTCAACAAACAAACATAAGAAAAAGCTAAGGAAAAATGTATTTCAGGGATCAGGGATTGGGAGGAAGGCTTATGCCTTGCGATGAAAAGATAGAAAGTAGTAAGAGGGAAGACTAAACCCCAAAGTCTGAGGGACCAAGGCTTGGAAAAATCTTGAAATTCCTTCAATCGAGCTTCAGAGGTCGAATGGTAGGCTTGAGGCTTACTAGGGCTGAAAGGTGGAAAGTGAAAGATGAAAGCTTGATCCTCGAAGTACAACAATTCAAGATAGGTTTTTATTGAAAATCATCCTTGGGATTTCAGTGATCGAGGGTAAGGATTAAGGCTTACCAAAGGGAAATGATAAGGGTTAAAGGGTAAGACTGATGGTCAAAACCCAAAACACTTAGCAAAAATGGAAGGCAAAGAAGGAGTGGGAGCAATGAAGAAGACATGCAAGTATGAAGGGAAGAAAAGACCTAAAAGCTCGAAATGTTTAAGACTTATCCAACCGTAGGAATTACAAGGGAAATTCATGCAAAATGGCCCATGTGGGATCTCTAAGATCAGTTATTAATATTGGGTCATCAAAGGGTGGCATGAAATTTCAACATTTTTGGCAATTTTTGTGGGATGATTGCTTGCTAATCATGGAATCTAGGGTCCTTTTCAGTCCATTGGGCATAGATTCATGAAGGGGATTTAGAAAACTGGGCCTTCCAAGGGAAAACAAAACATGTGTATGCCTGCATTTGGAGAAAAGCATGGAAACTAGAACATACATTCCCTTAAGGAGAATGTAGGGTGTGTAAATACACATCTTGGAAAATAAAACAGCTAACTAATATGTACATGAAACTCAAAACTCATCAGAAACAAGGTTTGAGATGAATCCAATTGATTGAGATTGGAAGAACCTCACCATCTAACCTAGAAAGATGGAATGCATTGGCCTCCTTGCAACTAGTGATGACATATGGACCACTCCAAATGATATCAAACTTGGAATGTATTCCAACTTTGGCTCTATCTACATCCCATTTCAACACTAGATCTCCCTCTTGTAACACTCTATGAACTGCTTTTTTGTCAAAGTTTCTTTTGACCCATGATTGATGGGTTTCTATGACTTGCATAGATTTGTTGCTTCTCTTCTCTAGTTCCAAGAGCTCAACCAACCTTACTGTTACAAAATCATTTCATTCTAACTCTAATTTATGTTCCAACTCAAAGGAAGGTAGGTCCACGATAATGGAAACCTTTCCTCTCTTCCATAAACTAGCATGGAAGGAGAATTACCAATTTCTCTTTTAGGAGTAATTCTATCATCCCAAAGGGTTGTCTTCAATTTTCTATGCCAGAATCTTTGATTGTCCTAAATGGTTCTCTTGATAATCTTTATGATATTTTTATTTGAAGACTTAGCCAAGCAATTACCCTGAGGGTAATAATTAGATGAGGTCTTCAAGTAAATTCCATGCCTCACTTCCCAATCAAGGATCTAAGCACTAGTAAAATCATTGGAATTATCTGAAATGATGGTAGAAGGAGTGCCAAACCTTGTAACAATTCCATCAAGGAATTCCAAAACTAGAGCATCAGTGTCATCCTTCAAGGAAACTACCGCTATCCACCTAGTGAAGTAGTCTGTGGCTGTCAAAATCCATTTATGACTAGCTATTGATGGTGGATTTATCATGCCAATAAAATCCAAACCCCACTATGTAAATGGATGATCAAATTGAATTGGATGAAGAGGGAGGGAATCCAACCTTTTCTTTCTAGAAAAGAAAGCACATTTCTTCCAATTTCTCACCCATTTGTGAGCATCATTTAACAAGGTTAGCTCATGATTTTTGCAATAGTGGTCCTTGCAGAAAAATGGCCACTTGAAGAGCCATCATGGAACTCTTCTAGCATTCTACTGACCTGGTCTGCCTCTATGCATCTTAATAGGACCCCATTGAAATCCTTTCTAAAAAGTATGCCATCCACTATGACATAGGGAATGGACTATAATTTGAAGTGTCTTCTCTTTGCCCTATCTGGAACTAGAGGATATGTACCTTCCTAAAAATGGTAGTCATATCATTCATCTAGCTACTATGGGTATCAATCTTGGGTGCTTGTTGTTCCTGTAACAAAAGGGAAGCCCCTATAGGAGTCAAGTGCGGAGACAAGTTGATCACACATAAGTGCTAAGACAAGTTGCTCACACACAAGTGCTGAGACAAGTTTCTCACACAAAAGTGTTGAGACAAGTTGCTCAAACACAAGTGCTCAGACAAGTTTCTCACACAAAAGTGCAGAGACAAGTTGCTCACACAAACCTTTGCCTGTCACTAGCCTTGTGATTTTGATGTCAAAATCATACTCCATCACCTTGGTGATCCATTCAACCTTTTTTCATTGATATCCCTGCTAAACAGGAACTCTTTAACATTGACATGGGGAACCATTAACTGTATCTTGTTATTAGACAACATGTGTCTAAATTTTTTCAATTCCCTAACAATAGAAAGAGCTTGCTTTTCAACATTGTTTTATTTGACCTCATAATCGTTAAGCCCTTCACTAAAGAAAGCAATGGGCTACTCCAAATTTTCTTTATTTAGCTAGGTTCTAGGACAACTGATATGCTTGCTTCACCTCCAAAAGTATAAAGAATGAAATTTGTGTCATAATTAGGATTGACAAGGGTAGGGGTCTAAGCAATTTCTTGTTTAATAACCTCAAATCTATCTTTACCTTCCTTGGTCCATTTGAATACCATGTTTTTCTTAAGCATAGAGGTAAGAGGATTTACCAAAGCAACAAGCTTTAGGATGAACCTCCTCACAAAGTTAATTTTTCCCAAGAAACTTTGTAGTCCCATCTTGTGATTGGGAAGTGGGATGGCCAAGATAGATTTTACTCTTGCAGGATCAATGACCAAGCCATCCTTTGAAACAATGTGTCCAAGTAATTTTCCCTAATCAGTGGCAAAGACACACTTATTTGGGTTTAGGGAAATGCCATATTCCCTACATTTCTAAAAAATCTATTCAAGGTGACCGAAATGGTCTCTTGCATGCTTTGAAAAAACTTGTGATATCATCCAAGTAGACCAAAAAAATTGTCTGAATACATCTTGAAACACCATATCCATGGATCTTTGAAAAGTAGCACCTCCATTGGTTAGACAAAAAGTTATTTTAAAATAAGCATAGATTCCATAATTTGTAGTAAATGTTGTAGATTGTGTTAATCAAATTCTTGGACCATAATTTGATTGTAGCTTGAGTAACCATCCAAGAAAGAAAACCTTTCTAACCCACCGAATCTTTACAAAATCTATTCCATGGAGGGGAGGGGATAATGATGTTTTAGGGAGGCTCTATTTAGATCCCTAAAATCTACACAAATCCTTATTTCCCCATTCTTTTTCTTGACATGAACAAAATTTTCCACCCAAGAAGAATGCTTGATGGGAAAAATGATTCTAGCCTCAATCAATTTGGCCAACTCTTTTCTCATCAAAGGATCAATCTTAGGATTTATAGGCATTTGTTTTTGACTTACATGTTTGGCATATGGGTCTAGTTCAATGGTATATTGGGCAATGCTTGGGTCAAAAAAATTTAGGTCTTCATAAGTCCAAGCAACTGCATCATTGTATCTATTGCAAAGATATATGAAAACCTTATGTTCAATAGTAGAGCATACCTTTCCCAAGTTTAGAGACTTTCCTTCTGAAATATCTATTGGCTTGAAGTCACCCTTCTTTGTAGCTAAGTTCATCTTTTTCTTCTTTAACTGATCGTTAGGGTTGAAGATACCTTCAAGGGTGATGAGATGATTTGGTAACTTGTTACTACTCAGCTGCACAATCTAATCACCATATTGATTCTATAGCTTGTACTGATTTATTTTAGAAAATTTTACCTCATCTTGTAGAAAACTCACTATCAGTTGGTCACTATCAAAGAATTGCAAGTGATCTTGATTATCTGGAACAACAGGTCTCACAACAAGCCTGATATGCTACTCCTTTTTTTGTGTAATATGTGATAGTATGTAAAACTAAGCACCAACTGTTGCAAGTCTATCAATGTGCTTATTCTAATTTCTTGGAGTTGTTTTAATGTTAAAACCCTCAAAGCCCTCTATCAAATCCAAAACCCTATTCTTGTAGGATCTGAGCAGATTGTTTGTAACACCCCGCTGTGCAAACCCTAAATGACAACAAAATATTGCACATTTTTTTTGAAGCGAAACATTACATAAGATGATCATGAACATACATTACATAAGATGAACATAAACATACATTACATGTTAAGAAATTATACAATTACAATATCACTACCTCCTCTAGGGTACACGGGATGACATTATGAAACCTAAACCCATTCCATAGCGATAACAAGCGAAATCCAAGATTACATAATAAACCGTGACAAAGGATAAGAGAACCATGTGAAGACATTCGTCATAATATGATAAAGAGAATCATATATATATGAAACACATGACAAAATCAATAATATCCATCCATTACATTGATCAACTTAGAATGTACATATACATCACTATGAAATTACATCTTTTCAGGATTACATATGCACATTAGTGCTTCCTGGTACAAAGAGGAGATGATGCATCAATTACAAGAATGTTACATAAATGAACATGGTACATCTGAACTATGGCAAAGCTTTGGATCATCTGCAACAACACAAACTCTGTGCTTCGTGAACACTGACTAGGAACCCAATGGGGTGCAAAGCACGTTCCACCCAACCACGTGAACCTGAAGGCCCACCTCCATGCTAGGAGTTGATAAGAAAGACCCATGATCAAGATAGACGAGTAGAACGACCACAAGACCAAACCATAAGAGCAACCAAAACATAACAAACAACAATCTCAATGACTACTTACAAGGTGACTGCTTCCAAAGGAATATGAAGGGAAATGAAAGGGATACTATGGGAGAGTGTCATTGCACGGTCCTATCGTGAGTTATCCTGACTACCTCTCAACAGGCACTGGCCCCCATCTATGGTTATCCGTGTTGCCTCTCACTAGGTGTTGATCCCATAAGGTGACATGTGCGGGACCACTAGCCTCTCATGAGGATGAGGTAGCAATCTTGCCAACCACGACCTTCTCAGCCCACCGTTAGTCTGCGAAAGCACTAACGACATGGATGAGGAAACTTACTTATCTTTAGTAAATGTGTTCCTACCCAAACCCACTAGTTAATTTTATTAGGTTTTCACTTATTTAACCAACTCTTCCATGGGTTATCCAGGCTGCCCCTTTGTACACCGGCCCCCATGAAGAGCCACTCTCTCTAATAGCCCTAATAAAAAACTTACAACAACAAGGGGTGTACCAAACATAAAACACCAAAAATTACTAGTCCGAGTACAAATGTGAGGCATGGTCCATCTCGCTAAACAACCATAACAAGAGGAAAAACAACAAAATAAGGTAACACCCACAAGAGTTCAAAACTAATAATTAAATCAAATGTTTCAAAGTCAAATCAAAGAAATCCAACATAAACTCGTTACCCAATGCCTTAGGAAGCCTATAACACCAAATATCATATACTCCTAATTGAAGGGTACGCAAATACTTAGGATTCCCAAAGAAACTCACATTATGGCTTGGCATATAAACTCATCAAAATGGAAAATAATACAATGGAGAGTACAATCAATCATGAGAACGTAAAAATCAAACTTTAATCTCCCAACACAATTCCATGTAACAAAACTTGAAAGCATATTTGATACTCCACTTGTTTATACATTCCTATCCAATTTGACAAATAGACTAACTCAATAAGAACATGAAAGGATTATTTATTTAATAACAATAATCTAACTTCAATGTTCAATTCTTTAATTATAAAACTCAATTAAATCAAATCTCACCTAGTAACTTTTAGATTATTAAATAATCAAGAATCATAAATTTTATTTTATTTACACATCTATATTGAAATCTTTTAAATAAATAAAGAACTATGAAATCCTATAGTATTTAAATTGATAGATTTCTCTTAATTTACGATTCCTAACATATACATTTGTTTACTTCAAAAAAAATTAATTAATTAAAATATAATGAATACCCAACTATTTATTTTGTACAAACTAATTTCTCATCGAGAGGTATTATTTCCAAAGAGCATTCAGAATATTCCAATAACTATCTAAACATATTCAGAAATAATTGGGTATCCATTTACTCAAACAAAAACACAAGTAAATATCACTTATGAAATTTTAACGAATTTTTAAATGATTAAATATATTTGTTACATGTCCATCATAATATCTTTTAGTATTAAATAAAACTATATAGTCATAATTTACAATATCCACTATATATATATATTTTATCTAATAGCTCTTAATTTTATAATTTCAAAATGAATATATATATATACACATAATTATACTCATACAACAATATTTACTACTTCTTATGAAATTTATCCAATTCAAATATCTTTTCAAAACTTAACCAAATATAAATATATATATATAAATCCACATAAAATCTCAGTAAAAACCTATATATTATCATTAACTTTTAAACAACTCACAACAGGTTTCACCCTATATGATCTTTTAATTCCTAATATGTTATAAAGCTACATAATTATATAAATGTAAAAGTATATACCTAAACCTAAAGGTTCAGCGGTTTCCAAACAACATGCACAATGATTCTGCATGCAGTAACTAAATTGACCCAATGCAATGCAACTAAGAACTAAAATAATAGTTGGATGCTCATTAACAATACATCAATAATATCACTATTAAAATATATTTTGACATGTCAACATGATATTCAATGTACACTCAACATCAAAAAGATTATATTAATAAATGAAACAAACTCACCACAATCCAATTCTTGAAAATAGACTCTTATCTAGAGTCGTTTGAAATGTACATAGAATAGAATTGTTGGCGATCAACTTTTTGAAAGGTTTTACGCATTATTCCTATTTTGAAATAAATATCTGTACTAAGAGTGATTTATATGTTTACATGGTGTAGACATATTTCATTCATACAAGGTGAAGGGATAGAGTTAACTTCTTGGTTTTGAAATGTTACTTCCATATCTTGGTTGGTATGTAAAGCAAATTAAAATTATCATAGAAAAACAGTGGCGGCCATGCAAGGCTACGCACAACAAAAAAATTAAGCGAAGTAAGGGTGGAAGGGTGTGGCTACAACCAACCACCCTAGGAAGTAAGCCACAAAGTTTACCTTGCTTTTACAAGCACAAGTAGTGGATTATGATCATCGTTCCATTGGAAATAATTTTAATCGAGCAATGTGAGTTCATCTAAAACCCACAATCTAGCAAATTAAATGGTAACAAATTATATCATATCAAAATTTCAACTTCGGTATTTGAGATATGTGGTTGTATCTTGACAAGGAAACAAACATAAGATCTCGCTTCCAAAACTCATAAATAAATACTAAAAAGGGAGAGTAGTCGACTGTATTGAACAACATAGAATAATAACCCATGCCAAAGTATATATACATCAATACAATTCGACATCAGATCCTATGCATGGCGCTGGAAATATGGTCAAGGCACTGGTAAATCAATTGACAAAAAGTGTTGGCTGGAACAATAAATTTATTATTCTTTTTCCTATATGAACCATTTCTCCTCGAAAACATTTGGAGAAAGAGAAATTAAGATAAATAGGAGAAAAATAAAACATCTCAACAACCTAGTAAAACGAAGCTTGAAGATGAAAATGTAAACTAAGTTACTTCTACAATTCTCTCGGCTGTAAAAATTTCTAACTTCTTTTAACTTTTACTAGAGCCTCTACAGAGTGAATTTTTTTTTTTTTTGGCCAATTCCTTGTATGTTGTTTTTCACCCAATTCCAAAATTAAATTAAGGAAAACTCAATAGTCTTCGATAACCAAAAACTTAAATTAAGGAAAACTCAATAGTCTTCGATAACCAAAAACCCAGATAGGTGTTAATTTTCCAAAAGAATTACGGTTTCTAAGAATACACCCGACAAATATACTTTTTCCCTGTTTTACCACCTGCCGAGGAATCTTTACATTTAGAAAAAATAGAAACCTAACTCCACTATTTTTAAGTTTATTAACTCTTACAATTACGGTAATAATTTTCACCCTCATTTTAATATTCTACCCATTTAACAATATATCACACTATTTAAATTAAATAAATCATATCGGTCACATAATTTCTTTTTCAACTATAATATTTAATAAAATATCCTTGTTTTCCGAATTTTCCAAAAACACTAAAATCTCCATTTTGAATAAATCCATAATAATGATTAAATAAACAATATTATCTAATCACTAATTTAAAAATTAACAATGTTGCAATTAAAATATTATTCCATTTACAATTAAAAATATTTAATATCGACAATTAAAAATACAATATTCATTTAAATCTACAAACATTTAAAATTTACAAACTAATTTAATATTTAATCAAATCCTTGATATTTTCACAAATCACTTTAATAATTAAATTTAATGCTTAATTAAATTAATTTCAATAATAATAATAACCATCATTAAATTAAATTAACTATAACGTATAAAAACCAAACAATTAACACATTAAAACTAACACTTAAAAAAAACAACATGAAACAAAATGATACCATAACAAAACGAGGTATTGATGGACAACATTTTCAAACAATGAAGGGATGATGGAAACAGATGGGGATAATTTCTTGTAAACTCCCTAAACCACATCATATCCATTGGGTATGCTGGGCACGCTTAGACCTAATGGTGTGGGTGGAGTCGGTGCCTGGTACCTGCAGTCCTGCATAAAACCAAGTGTCGAAACAACATATATATTGAATGCCAAACACACTGTGAGAGAGAATTGTAGTGTAGTAGGGCACTCATGGATGAGCGATGCAACACCATCTCTCTCACCCAAACCTCAAAAAATAACCATATTCTAAACAACATCATCATTAAACAATAAGTAAACAATTGCATAAGCATAACATCGAACACATATGTCCACATATCATAAGCAATAGTAGTAGTGTCATAGACAACCAAGTCCAATAAGCAGAACTGTCAACCAACCAAACAACATGGTGAAACAGTCACCAACATAGTCTCAAGTATGCATCAAACATAAATAGTATCCAAACAGTATCAACAACACACAAAAAAGTATCATAAGAGTAGCAGTAACACGAGAGGTACTACATTGTTCTTGGTTGAACTTTGAGATCTAACTTGATGAAGAAGCATCTCACTCTCACCAAAAACTTGTAACAAATTGATGTTCCTTTTTTGTGCAAGTTGGAGACCTTGGATGAGTGCTTCATACTCAACCACATTGTTAGTGTAACTAAATTGAAGCCTAAAAGAGAAGTAATATTTCTCCTTTCTTGGAGATACCAACAATACACCAACACCAACACCATTTCTATTTCTAGAACCATCAAAAAACATGTACCACAATCTCCCTAGATCCTCTTGAGATTTTTAGAGATTAAGGATAGTAGTATTTTCTTCATGAATGCAATAGGTGCGAAGACTAGTCTCCTCCACTTTAGCTACAGTAAGTGGATCAAATTTCAAAGCATTTCCCCATTCATCTAACAAACAATCAAACATTTCCTCTATAATATTGGTAGGCTCATGAATAAAATTCTCCTTCTTTTGATCACATAATATGAAGTTCATCTTTATTGGACTAGGGGCGTAAGGCTCTAAATGATCCTTTTCTATGGGATCAAATTTGGTGGTTGCTTTAGTACCATATCTAGTTCTAAATAACATGTCAGTCTAGTCAGTAGATAAGTATCCACCTATCATAGCAGTGAAATCTCTAGACAAACAAATGGAAAAGTGAGTAGGGAGGTCTATGAATGAAATATCTTGAAACACATCATAGATAGGGCATGCATGCAAGGTCAATATTAGGTCCTTAATTACTCCCACTGTATTGAAAACAATTCCATCCAATTGTAATACCTTCCTAGCCATAGGTTCATACTTGATGCCAAGCATGTCAGCAATCCCCTTAGGCATGAAAAAACTACCAGCCCCTAAATCTAGCATACAATTGTGCACTGTATGATTTCCAATAATTAGAGAAAGATAGAAGGGAGGTAGCTCACTGATTTTTCTTGAGTTCCCTCCTTCTTTGGGTTGCACTAGGATGCTTGATGGAGTAGTTTGCTCTTTTTCTTATACATCACCTAATTTCTTATGCTCTTTCAAATCCTACTATAGCAAATCCCTTTGTGATGGAATGGATAGGGCCTCCCACATAGTAAAATTCAAATTGGATTTCTTCATTTGATCCACCATGTTGAAAGAAAGTTGATTGGTTTTAGAAGGAATCTTTGGAACAACAAAGTCTATTTTTGTTTCTTGGGTGATCTTAGGTTGTTCCATTGCTTGTTTAGGCCTGCTAGCAGGATAATTTGATTGTGGAACATCTGTTGTTCTACCTATTGGTCTAGCATTTGCACTTTGTTGAGGTTTTTGAGAAACTTATGCTTGCCCAACCATGGAAGATGCACCACCCTCCATTTCTCTTTTCTTTAATCTTGTATTCTAAGCTATTGTATCAACATTTTCTTAATTTACACCAAAAAAATATTCTTGATGCCAATTGAGATATGAGGAGTCCTCATGTGTATTTTGATTACTAGTAGTTGTTTGGTTTGTACCAAATTGCTTCCCTGAAGTAGGGGTTTCATTCTGAGCTACTAGAGTTTGTAAAAACTCTCCATTTTGGAAAGCATTTTGATTATGAGCTTTCTCACAAGGGTTTAAAACCGCTCCTGCTCTTGGGCTAAATTATTTTATACTAGGACCAAAGCCTTATTAGTGATGGTAGCAAGTGGATGTACATTATTCATGGGTCTATTATGATTCCACTAATTTGTCCTTGATAAGGTGGCCTATTTTTCTAATAATCTTAATTTTGAGGCTGGTAAGGCCTATTATTTTGAGCTTGATGCCTATCCAATGCTATTAACTTATTTTTCATATTTCAGAGCAAGGTGCCTCAATCTTCTTGAAGTGTAGTAGAAGTAGAAGGTTGGCTTGTGGGAACCACTAAAATAAGAGCCATTGGGATAAGAGCCACTAGAATAGGGGCTACTATTGGTTGTGAAGGAAGATCTAAAAATAAAGGCATTGATGGCCTAGGAGCTATCTTGCCAACCTATATTAAACAATTTTTTGCCCCTATGACTATGTCATATGCTCGAGATAAAGTAAATCCACACATTGACTGAATCATAACAACTATGTCACTGTTAAGAGCCCTTAAGAAATACAAAAAAGTATGCTCAAGAGAAGGCTTTACCAAGGAAGGGATTCTATCCAAAATCTTTTGGAATTTGTAGTTGAAGTCACTCATGAATTCATGAGGTTCCCTCTTAATTATTTTCAATTGTTCTACCAGGGAAAAATGGTCACTTTTATCTTCAGAGTGCTTGCATAATTTCTCACCTAACTAATCCCAATTATGAATGAAATTGGGTAGTAATCCTCTATACCACTACAATGCTTTACCCTCAAGGGAAGTGGCAACCAACCTAACTGCGAGATTATCTTTTGTTACATCATACATTGAGCATATGTTTGCCACATCTATGATGTGCTTTGCTAGAGTTGTGGATGTTTCACTAGTGTAATGGGGAATACTTTTGAGGGAATTGAATGGTTATCATTTTTTGGGGTAGAATTAAAGGGTTGCCACCACTAAATGACACAAAGAGCTGATTTATGAGTAAAGCCATGTGGAATAAATTCCTATGTAAGGGAAACAAGTGTTCTGTCTTGAAATAATCTACCCACAGGTGGCATAGATTGAGTTCTAGGAGATGGACATGATCCTCTATTTCTCCTAATAGGTGACAAAGACTATATATTTCTTCTTCTTCTAGAAGTGAAAGATGGTAAAGATGGTAGCTCCATGTATAGAAAAATACCTCTATAAGATGCTCTTATTTGAATTATGGGAATGAATGCATGGGTCAACATTATAACTAGAAGTTATAGGAAGTAAATTAAGTTTCCAACTTGATGTAGAGTCCTTTGATTGCAGAGCCACCAGGTACTTGTTTGAGAGCCTCTTTAAGATTGGAATGTTGAGAGAAGCACAACTCTCTCAACTAGATGAAGTAAAATTTCTTCTTGTCCCATCGGGCATGTTAGAAATTATTATCACATAAAACTACACCCTACTAAACAAGAGTTCAGTGTTCTAATGAAACAATGGAAACAACCTCAAGGTGTGGGACCTTGTGTGAATGAGGTTGAATCTCTAGAGAAGGAAAGCTTCCTATTCTAATCTAAGTGTATATGTGTTGGTCAAACCCAACACATGAAAACCTAATCACTACTCTATTCTAACAACTCACAGGGGATAAGGGATAGAAGGATAACATAAAATGGAAATAGAGGTGATACACCAAGATAGAAATTTGTTTCTTCCTACTTTAGAATAACATAATACATCAATGAAACAACTAAAACACATACTCAAAAATGAAGGTAAATGGATTTTAATCAAGCATGAAAGGGATAATAGTGGTAATAGACTAAATTTATTAACATAAAGCTTAAAAGCAATCTTTACAATGGAAGAATGCAAAATATGTAGTGTTTGAAATAGAAAAACCTTAGAGGAGATAGATGAAGAACCTGTAAAAAGAATACAAGTGTTGCTTTTATAGATCAAGCATAACTTGGATGAACTCAAACCAAACCCTAAATAGGTAGGGTTAGCAATCAAGGAAACATTTTCATAAAATCCACACCAAAAAGAGAGCCTAGAGGAGCCAAGACTTGCATGCCATACTTGTGCCATAAATATTTTGACAACACAAAAAAACATTCCATTGTAATCCCAAGAATGCAGACATGGGACTCCCTAGAAATCTACATCAGAAGCATATCTTGATAGGAGAATTTTTGCATGTAACACACAAAAGAATATTTTCACCACCCTAGCCATCAATACACTATGGGAGAAGTGAAAAAAATCAATCCTGAGCTGACTAGATTTGATCTAATTGTTGAAAGTGCAATTGCACCATTACTCCATGTCCACCCATGAACATTGTGTGCTTAGCCATTGGAGTTTGAAAATGGGTCATTAGATTTGAGATGGAAAATCGAGATCAAGCCTCAAGAGAAGTTTAAAATGTGGCTGTCAGATTAAATCCCTTTAAATCTATGTAGTTAGCCTTATCACATGCCCTACTGCCTTTGGGGAATGTCAAAAGGGATGGTGTGTCACCTCTCCACATCCCCACAGTCATGTATTGGGAAATAGATCAAAGGTTGTGGGATTGTAGAGAAAACCACCAGATACTACAATGTGTTCAATCTATGTGTAGCTTAACCTCCTATGCACTCACCCATACTTAGGAAAATTTACTATATGTTTTAACCTTTTGTAAAATAGATGACAATGATTAAAACATTTGCAATGTTACTTTGCTAGAAAGTGGCCACATGTAATTAAATACACATCCTTTAATCTTTAATATGCCACTCCATACTTGATGAAATATCTAAGCCCTTTATTTTTCTTTCATCTAATGGCTGAGATTTTTCCACTTGGCATCATCCTGTACCCCCGCATGCAACTAATGACATTACTCTTTGAGAAGTGTGAGTGCACAAGAGCCACTTGATAATTGATCGTTGATCTCAACTGTTGATCCTCATCGAAAAATATTTGTCACAAGACCCTAAGAAATAATAAAGTCTTTGATACTCCATGGAATTATTAATCACCTAGGATGAGGGACTGGTCACCATGATGACTTCAAAGGCTTAAGTCATAACTTAATTGAACTTCAACTTCTAGTAGCCAGTCAATGCCATGACTTAGGTAATGAAACCTTGTTGAAAAAAGAAAAGTTATAGTAAATTTTTCGGAGGTTGATGGGGTTTTGAAACCAATATGAAACACTGAAAAACCATTCTCTTCATCACTTTTATCATCATTGGGTGAAGCATAAGAAAGTTTAGACAACTTTGTTAGAGACCGATGCAAGTTTCCAAACTTGAGAAAAACTCCAAAATGACAACTTTACTTAGACAAGGTTTTTGAAGGTTATAAAAACATTTATAGACATCAACACACTTTTTGAACTTTGTAAAGATGAACATTGTGTGATGCATCATGAGTAGAAAAGGTTATGAAAGCCTAGGCCCCAATTGACAAAGTTATGAAAATTGACCAAAAAATTGACAAATTCAAGACAACCAAATTTAGGATTTTTAATCAAATATTTCAAATGGGATTCAACTGGTAAGACTAGGCTATTGGGGCTGGTAGACACATGATGTTAATGAAATGAGTTTCTGCTTAAGGGACCAAAAATAGGCAATAGCAGGTCAACAACTGAACATAAGAAAAAGCTAAGGCAAAAGGAATTTTGGGGATCGGGGATCAAGAAAAAGGCTTATGCCTTGCGATGAAAAGATAGAAAGTAGTAAGAGGGAAGATCAAACCCTGAAGTCCAATAGACCAAGACTTGGACAAATCTTGAAATTCCATTGATCGGGCTTCAAGGTCGGATGGTAGGCCTGAGGCTTACCAGGGCTGAAAGGTGGAAAGTGAAAGATGAAAGCTTGATCCCTAAAGTCTGATAATTCAAGACTTATATATCTTTTTCTTGAAAATAATCCTTGGGAATTTGGTGATTAAGGGTAAGGCTTAAGGATTACCAAAGGTAAATGGTAGGGGTTAAAGGGTAAGGCCAATGGACGAAACCCAAAACACTTAGTGAAGATGGAAGGAAAAGAAGGAGCAGGAGCAAGGAAGAAGGCATGTAAGTATGAAGGGAAGTGAAGACCTAAAAACCCAAAATGCTTAAGACTTAGCCAATCTTAGGACTTCCAAGGGAAATTCATGCAAGATGGCCCATACAAGATCTCTCAAATGGGTTATTAATGATGGGTCATCAAAGGGTGGCATGAAATGTCAACATTAATACAAAAGGAAATAAGCTTAAGAAACCTTCCTTCAAAACCATACTGCTTGAGCACAACAATAAGAAAAGGCCAAGACACTTTGTCATAAGCTTTAGAGATATCCAAATTCAAAGCCATCCCTAGTTTCTTATTGATTTCCATTGAATGAAAAACCTTGTGAGCAGAAATAGCAGCATCCAAAATATGTATCCCTTTAACAAAACCTTTTTGATTCTCATCTATCATTTTCTCAAGAACAACTTTCAATCTGTTGACTACAATCTTAAAAAATATCTTAAAGTTGTGTTACATAAAATTATAGGTCTAAAATATTGCATTGAAGAAAGCTCTTCCTTCTTAGGAATAAGAGCAATAAAATTTGAATTCATTTAGTTTAGAAGCCTACTAGAATGAAAGAAGTCTTGAGCAACATTTAAAAGATCTAAGGATACAACATCCCAAAATTCTTAACAAAAAGCAAGGGGAAACCATCCGCCCTCGAGGCCTTATAAGAAAAAAAGGAGAAAACAAAATATTTGACTTCCTAGAGAGAAACATATTTGGACATATATTTAATATCTTGGTTAGTAATCACATGGGGAATCACTTGAAGAAGGTCGCCAAAATCCACAGAGTAAGAATTAGAATCCTTCTAAAATTTAGAAAAAAGGAGACAACCTCATCAAAAATTTTATCCTCACTATGAAGAGTAGTATCATCTTCTTTAATTAAACATATTATCTTGTTTCTACTTTTGTGCTTCATGGTGGATTGATAGAAAAAATTCTCATTTCTATTTCCTTCAATAAGGCATTGAATTCAAGACTATTGTTTCTAGAAAATTTCCTCCTACTTAGTAACTTTAAACCATTGAGCCCTAATTCCCCTTTCCTTATTGCATATGGTCTCATCAACATCACATTCCTCCATCATCACCTTCCTCCATATTCTTTTGAACCTCTTTAAGATTATCCTCATTGGTCTTCTTAGTCAAAAAAATGTTACCAAAAGAGAACTTATTCCAGCCTTTGACCTTGTCTTTAACCGTTTTTAATTTATTAGCCAAAAAATACATAAGGGTCCCAAAACAGGGTTCACTCCAATAGTTAGAAACAACTTATGTAAAATAAAGATGATGAGTCCACATAATTTCATATTTGAAAGGAAATGGACCCTTGATAGAATTATCTTCTCAATAAATAAAAATAGCATTATGATCTGAACCAATTATGGGAAGAGTAAA
The DNA here is from genome assembly GCA_007258455.2 of Sequoia sempervirens. Lineage (NCBI taxonomy): Eukaryota > Viridiplantae > Streptophyta > Pinopsida > Cupressales > Cupressaceae > Sequoia > Sequoia sempervirens. Next base: position 73,036 of record VDFB02354253.1, on the reverse strand, counting down.
TAAAGTGATACTATTTAAAATATTCTAATTAGAGGAAATTAGAAAGCGATCCAACTTAACTTGAATAAGATGATTACCTACCTCCTATTTGACCAAGTAAACATGGAGCCTTGTAAAAAAACATCTATGAGACACACATAGAAGACAATAAGCTAGCAAGATCCATCATACTATCAGAAAAATCCTCTAGACCTCCAAGCTTTTCAGATGAAAACTTGACAGAGAATTGAAATCTTCACCAAGCATCCAAAATTCCCCATGCCCACTACTAATTTGATTTTCCAAGGTATCCCACAATGCAAATCTTTCAAGTCTTGAGTTAGGAGCATAAATATTAATCAAGTTCCATTTTTTAGAGGTAATCAAATCTTTCATAGAAACCATCAAACTATTTCTATAGAAAAACCTTTAGACCCCTTAAATCTAGATGGATTCCATAAAGTAGCAATACCCCCAGAAGCACCTTCAACATCACTAACAACTTGATTAGCACTATGCCAAAAATGATTAACAATATTAGAAAAAGTTTCCTCCATTTTATTTTTTGGTATGGACAAAATGTCATCTTTATAATCTGCCAAGAAAGTCTTTAGCATATGTTGTTTATAGGGACTATTTATACCCCTAATATTCTAGAAGATCATATTAATGTCAAAAAATCAACACAAAGAACAACACCACCTTGGTGTTGTTAGTAGGAGGATCCTTCTCCCCCTTCTTCTTAGTCTTAGGCCATGAGAGAGAATCAAGGGTCTTTTGTCTCATAGAATCAACATCTCTAACAATATATTTAGCCCTAGTATCCCTCTATGAAGGTCTACCAACTATATTTTTTCCCCCAACATTAGGTTTCTTCCTCCTTTTGGATTTACTATTAGCTTGAATCTAGTCTTCATTTTCCGCACTATCATTAGGAGAAGAGTTAAACCCTAGTAGGGCCATAGACTCCTTAATGTTTTTTCCTTCATTATGTTTTGTAGACAAAAAGGTAACTCCACATTCCATATTCTTCCCTAGAGTGGAAATAAGAGAGAAGGATGTAGAAGTTGATAATCCAATCTCACAGATCCCAATGAACATCTACAAGAAAATAACCTGTCACCAAAGGAGATCAAGAGACACAAGAATGGTGCTTTGCAAATATGAAGCAAAAAATGCATTACCCGAAAAGTGAATAATTACAAAGAGATCAATCCTTAAGAAAGGAGATCAAAATCCTAAAGGTGAGAACCCTAGGATGAGGATTAAATTAGCATGTGACAAGTGTCAAGATCATAATGAACGAGATGACATGACTAATTTAATAATGCAAAATAAAGATTCCTAAGTTTAGCTTAAGTGAAATAAAGTAAAGGTGACTTAATTAATTAATTAATATGATTAAATTAATCAAGTAAAAAACCTATTACTCTAACAAATGATTCTTTTCCCTGACCTGTTTGAGAATATATTGAATCTCCTTCCTTGAGGATCTCTGATTTATCATTTGTGTGGTGATTAATTTTCCTTTTAGGCTCTTTCCTTGTTTTAGAAACTTGAAGATTGTCCACTTTTGATTCCTTGTCATTGCACTAACCACATTCATGTTTAACATTTCCATTCACTCTTTGGGACTCCTCTTGGACCTTTTGATTTAGTTATTTAGAAGGAACAACAACTAAGCCTTCTCCTCTTCCATTCACTCCCTAGAACTACTCTTGGATATTTTGATTTAGGTTTTCAAAAGGAACATAAACTATACCTTCCCCTCCATTAACAACATTAATAATTATCTCATTTCCTTTTGAATTTTTTTATTTTTCTAACAAGTCAGCACCAACAATACTTGCTTGGAGACTTTGAGAATCATTCAAAGAAATAGTTTTATCTTTAGGCCCTAAAGCCTGAATTTTCTTTGAACCCAACTCCTCATTTTTATTATCAGAAACCTACCTTAAGTAGATTTCCTTGACATGACCAAACTTCCTACAAACTTGACAATATGCTTTGGCATTTTCATATTCAATAGTTTGAATCTATTTCCCATATTTTGACTTCAAGGTAATAGAAGTAGGAAGGATAGAATTAATTGAAACATTAACACAAACACTAGAAAACATCAAACGAGACTTTTGTTTTGTAAATTTATCCACAACCAACAAGTGACCAAAAGAATTTGCAATTCCTTGATATATACCATAATTCTAGAATTCTAAAGGGATCCTTGGAAGGAAAATCTAGGTAGGAGCAACCATACCTAGATCCACGGAAGGGTCAAAACCTGGCTTTCATTTGAAAAATGACAAAAAATTCTTAAACCCATTATAAAATTCCCAAGGTCCCCATGTAAGCACCTTAATCAAATCTTCTTGCATGAAAAAACTAAAAAGGAATAAAACCTTAGCCATAAAATTTATTCTAACACTACCTTTTAAATTCCAAAAAAAATAACCCACTTTCTTACCTAGTCAATATTCAGGTGGAACACAAGAAACTTTCCAACCAAAGAGAGCTTAAGATCCGCAATCACTTCATTCATAAGTTCATCTATAACCTCCACTTCTAGACCATCTACTAAACAAGAGACATTTACAACATTCTACTTAGCTATACTAAGTGAGATACCACTAATCAATTTATCCACATAGGAGGTGGGAACTTCCTTTGAGAAGAAGGAATCCAAGCCATAAGTTAGAGACACAAGGGTCTTTCTAGGGGTATAGTCAACAACCCTAGGAAAATAATACATATCGTTCCCATAAAGTACCAACTTTGGGGACAACATTTTTGGATGGGGGAGCCCACTAGGACCCTCCAGCTGATAGGCCCATTTGAGAAATCCTCAAAAATCTTCAAGAAATTGAAATTGCAAAGAGTGCCAAAAGTTACTATTCACAAGAAATCTCTCCAATTGTTGGAGTTGTTCATTTCTTCCTAAATTGTTATATATTTAAAATATGATATTTATTATTTATTTAGAGTCACCTCTAGTTTATCTTAATTATAACCAATTTATTCAATGCTCTCATTTATACTTGAAATTGATAGAATATTTTTCTATTTGGTTTGAGAAATATATGAAATATCCATTTTTCACATTACAATTTTCTTATTTCTAGCAATAAATTGATCCATATTTGATAGACTATACAAAAATTTAATTATATATTCTAATAGATGGGAGATCAATTATTTAAGATAATTACATTAAATATTGCATAGAGGCCATGCAAATCCACAATAGTCTTAAATACTTGGTGATTATTATAATTCTATTATACAACTAATTATTTATTTATATTTTATTCTATGCTTCCTTTGATATAATTAAGCTATAATCCTATTAACATAATTTTTTAGTGTATTCATTTTTCCTTCCACTTTTCTATATTTTTTACGGAATTCTAACCTTACATAATCTCTAACCAAATTTTGAGTGGGCATCACTAAAAATCACTACATAACATTGAACATCAATTGTAGACACTGAAAAATGTCCTAAGCATACTAACACTCTTTTTCCATTATCTAGGGTCATACTTTTGCTATTAATTAAATAATCCTTAATTATTTAATTCATTTCTCCATTAATCTTGATTAATTAAATAAATTATATTTATTTAATTATGACACTAATGTCCTCTTTCCTCTATAATTAAATAAATTTTATTTATTTAATTATTACCATTTTCTACTATAATTGAATAATTATATTAATTATTTAATTATTCACTTTTAACTTTTTCTATCACCAATTAATTAAATTCTATTTAATTAAATAACTCATTTTTCCTCTAACTTTTTGAATTAAATTTCTATTTAATCAAGAAGTGAACTTTCTTTTTCCTCTAGCAATGAGATAATGTTTCCATTATTTCAAAATACAATTTCCCTCTTCGAACTAACTGATTTTGCTGAAAAATCAGTTAATTTCCTCTTCCTCTTTCACTTTCAATCTTATCTCGTCCCGTCTCGATTAATTACAACCATTGATTGAATTAAAAATCTTCTAATCTCAACCGTCTATTCTCCATCTATCTCTCTATAAATACCATTGTCATTTATCATTTTAAACATCTAGAATTTGCATACTGTCATGCTAGTGAGATTGAAACTTCAATATTTTTCTTTGTCTTTGTCACAGGCTAGTTAAGTGCATAAAGAATTATAATTCTAAGGGCATTAATTTCTTAGTATCAAAATGGAGAAGTGCAATGAAGGTGAATCAATGGTGGTGTGAAGACTTTTGGTAATATTGTTCCATATTTTTATGTCTTTATGTTTATTTGTGCTTCATTGTTTATTGGGGTTTGATTTATATGCTTTATTGCCTAACCTTGGTAATTTTAGACTTGATACACCAATGTGTAACACTCAATAAGATTATGCAATATTTCACAAGATTTATATACATTATGTAAAGAATATTATCAAAACATGGATATAAATCTAATTTATGGTTTGTTGCTCTAGGAAAATTCACCACCAACAATTCAACATGGGAAAATTCACCACCACCAACAATTCACCTTCATGGAAAATTAACCGCTAAAAAATCATGCAATTAATTTTTTGCGCGGTGAATTTTCATGGCGGTGAATTTTTCTGCGGTGAATTATTGGTGGTGAATTTTCTGTCGATGAATTGCTAGCGGTGAATTTGCTATATGCCATGGTTTGTAAAGCATATTTACATAGTGATTTGTTAATGTGTATTGAAAAAATAGAAATCATATAAACTACTAATGTATTTTGATAAAAATAAACCTTCACAATTATAAATTCATGTTATCAATTGATATTCTAAGTTAACTTTTTATATCATATTATTCAAAGATATAATTGTCACAAAATTAAAATAATTTAATTATTGATCATTTTATGCTAAATATTTAATATTTTTTTGATAAAAGGTGAGGTATCAATTGTAATAAATTTTATTAATAATAGAAATAAATAAGATTACATATATGAAGATTTAATATTATTTACATGGGAAATCAATAGTTTTCATAAGATTGTGGATTTGATTCTAAAGAATGAAATATTTTATATTAATTTTTTTAAATATTTACACAAATTTTTTAGATATATGTGTATATAACTCATTCTCCATCTATATCCATATATACTATAAAAGCTTGTTTACAATTTCTGGGAGGATTTGATTTTTGTTGAAATTGCATATTTTTAGAAAATATAATGATTTAAGCCTTTAAAAGTTTCATTTAAAGCATTCCAATTGAGGAGGTTTTGATCAAACTACCTTAAATCAAACCCCCTTGGATAGAACCTCGCTAGTTTTAAACCATACCTATAATAGAGTCTCCTTTACACCTATCACAATGTTGATAAAAAACCACTTTTGATTTACCTTTTGGGGGATCAAATGAATTCATTTAAAAATTATTTTTCGTAAGTATGTAGTCCATATTATATGCTTCCCAAAAAGTATAATTTTAAATATATTTAATTTTATTATTATATTTATTTTTTATTTCTTGTGAATGTAGGTTTTTCACCGAAAATAAAGCTCTTTGTTCTACACATGTGGAAAATAACATATTATCAATTTTTTTTTGAAAAATATGAGTGCACCAGATATTGAAGTCTTTGATCCAACAAATTAAAAAAAATAGAATTTTGATACATACAAAAAAAGTTACACGTTATACGGTCACGCTATGTTTGAATTATAAATGGTCTGACTTCAAAACTTGATTAAGGAAAAAATATTCAATAAAAAACTATCTAACCAAGTGGAAGCACTAGATATTGGAGTTATAAATCTAAATTCGAAAGAATTAGAATTTTATCCTTCATGGAAAAAAAGTTATACTTTATACGGTGAGCGTTACTTTTTAAAAATGTTGTTTTCTGGAAAAAACTAGTTTTCGAGGGAGATGGAAAAGTAAGTGCAATCTGATTCCAAAAATTTTGAATTTTTTTTATTTATAATCTATAGACAAAATTTCACGAAACTCTAGTTTGCAACAACTTGAAATTCCTCACGGTTTAGCCACTATAGGTGCCCAAAAGTAAAGATTTAGTTAAAAAAAATTATTTCAGTGTCCAGTTTGGCCAAAAATTGTAAACCACTATTGTGGGATCACCAGTTACACTTGATTATGCCTAAAGGAAAAATATTGTATACTCGAAAGAGAATGAAAATTACATCTAAATAAATTTTGTATTAAGAGGAAAAAAACCCATGCAAGTAAGGAGAAGTATTCACTAGGTTAAATCCATTATTAATGCACATTTTTGTAAGTGTTCTTAATAGTAAAAGATGTTATTAATAATTTTTTTTTTTGTTAGCAATACTAGTGCTTTCTATGTAAAATTTGTGTATATGTAATATTTTTTCAATATTTTTTTGCTTAGTAAGTTAGGCTTAAGGGAGTCATACCCCATAAAATAAATGAATAATAAAAATGATATAGTGCATTCCTTGGACATAAGGGTGCATAAAGATCTCTGATATTGTTATTCTACTTGATATGGTGAAAGTCACCAAAACTATGTACACACTTTCATTTTACCATTCTATGATTTGTCCCCTTTCTTAGCAAGTCCATTTGAATCTTGGATATTATCAGATTTAGCTCCACATTTGGTGTGGGAGAGCAGATGTATGTTGAAAATTATTTTATTTTTTATTTATTTTTTCTTTTGAATAATTGTTCAATTTTCCACATTTGTCCCACCATTTGTAGTTGTTGCATTTTCCTTTGGGGATTTGTTTTCCCCTTGAGAGACAAAATTACTAAATTATCTGATTGATTTTCTAGTTCTTCCTTTTGTTTATGGTCCTTTGTAACCTTAATACAATCCCTTTTAAGGGATCTGAGCCATCCATAACCTTAGATATAGGAATAAGTGGTGGATCCTTTGGGATTCCATCCACATTTATTTTCTATTTGTCAGCTTTGGCTTTTTCTTTTAGGCACATGGAGAAAGGATTTTCCTTTTCTACCGAGTAATGGTGGGGGAAATATTCTCTCCACTAGGTGGCCTGACTTCCATTTTTTGTTTAAGGCAATGTTTCAAAATGTGACTAGTATTGTAACATCTACAACACCAAAAAGGTGAACCCTCATAATCTATCATTTGCTTCAAAATCTCATTTGCAATTTTGAGGGAGATATGTATGCTGACAAATCCTTTGTGACATCAATCTCCACCAAGATGTGAGCACATGTAATGTGCATATAATTTGATGAAACTCCATCCACATCTAGAAACTTTCCCAAAGAATTGGACATACCTTCAAAATAGGAATCAAACCTAAATTGAAGTGGAATATTCGAGAATCTTACCCAAATTGGAATAGTTGTGAATGATTTGAAGGTAGGGTTGAAAGAGGGATACTAGGGTTTTAGCATAGCATATGTTCTTCCCAACTCCATTGATAATCACAAAGAATTGTGTGGTGATCCTAAATGTTTTAAAAAACCATGACAAAAAACCCTTGTGCATAAGGATAAATTTGAAGGTCACCAAGCTTCTAAGATCCAATTGTGCACCTCAAAGAGGATTGTCTAAAACTCTTTGAATATTTGAATTAGGCCCTTCTCTAAAAAAAGATTCATTTTATGCAACCTCCCATATAATTTCCTTGAAAATTATAGTTGGGGAGGCATTGACACAACGAAGGGGTTGGAATCTCGGTAGAAAATCGACAACAGTTTCAGCTCTCCAAGTCTCCTTGGACACAGTGAAAGCTCCTCCCCCACCTCCAACCCATGCCAAACCATTAAAAAATAGATTTTTTCCCTTGATATTGGGTGAATTCCATCTATGTTGGTGGCCCAAAGAAGCTCCCTTACTATGCACAAGCTTTGTAGCCCTAGCTGTGAATGATACACATGGTTGCAACATCACAAAAGATCTATTTATGGTTTTGGTAAGATTAATGTTGTTTTAATATTATTTCAATTATATTTTATTATTTAAATCTTTATATATTTTTACTACCAATAATTTTTATCTTAAATAATTTGAATATACAACATGAGAACAAAGCCTAGATTTAAGCAATATTAATCCTAATAATTAATAGAAAATTATTAAAGTTCCATATTTTATATCATTTTTTTTGATATCTATATAATAAAAGAGAAATAAAGAGTGAAATATATTAATTCAAATAATTGAAACTTTTACAATATATTTTCAAATTAATCACATTGAAAGACTAGTTCTTATAAATATAATAATATTTAAGATATGAAACATCAAGGGGTTTTATTTTCCTCACAAACCTTATAGACTTCATAGAATATTTCCTTGATTCAAATTTATTGATTCCCAATACTTTGATGAAAACATGTAAGAAGAAAAATTAGTGGCACATAGTGTTTCTTTGCTATTTAAATAAAATATTCATTAAAAATATAGCCATCCATTCCCTTAAAAAATATCCAGGGTTTTAAGGATATTCACAATTAGGGTTTACAAAATATAGACATATAATATTTACATGTTACATTCAGTCGGTAATTTATAGGTACATAGCATAGAGTCTAATTAACATAATATAAAATCTCACAATATAGACTATCTATAATATATAGTGTACACTTTTTTTTATAGTATATACATTTAAGGTTCAAATTATATATGTTTGTGTGAATAGGGTATATTCCCTAATTGGTTCCAATATAGGTCCTATTCACATTCAGTTATTTGAGTTTACTTAGGGCAGCTGATATTTTCTTGAAAAATAAAAAATAATCCACAAATGAGAATATGCAAAATGAGAAAAAATAATAAGCATGTGATATGTTGTAAAATGTACAATTGAGCCTTTCTTATAAAGGCAAGGATGAAGAAGTGAGAAAGTAGGAGTCAAAATATTACTACCCCTTCAAGTATGAAAAAAATGTAGGACTCTATGGACAAGTGTTGGGACACTTGGTGAGTCTACATGAGGTGAGATAAAAGTCTAGATAACCTCTAAGTGAGCTTAATTTTAGTGTGAATAGGAATCTAATAGGTAGGCTACAATATAGCTAGCTTGATAATACCTATTTTCACACTAACAACCCCCTTAAGAAATACTTAGGGAGTAAGATAAACACTGAAAATATGAAACCTAAAAACAAGGCCTACTAAGGTACTCATATAAAATAATGATCTCTCAAAAATGGAGAAAATGGAGAAAACCTAATGGGAACAAAATTCTCTCCAAAAGAGAGAAAAAGAAGGTTAAGACCTCTTGAAAAGATGTCCCATGAAGACAAGAACATGACGATGAAGAAATATTGAAGCATGTCAAATCTATAAAATCTACTAAATATGAACTATTTTGTTCTATAATTAATGAACTTCTAAATCAAGATCAAGATAAGAGATACAAAACACTAGATAAGCGAACATATAGAACACTACTCAACCATGAATAAAAAAATGACACAAGAAATCAAGCTCTATGAAGTTGAAGATGCAGATAGTACTATGATACTAGAGTACGATCAACAAATGCACAAGTGACATGTATTACACAACTAAAATTTCCATCACGGTGCTTTATATAAGTAGTAGAATCTCATAAAATATGATCTAGTAAAATAATCCCCCCATATAAGAGATAAAAAGAATATGTCTATTTGACCCCCCAAAAAGTTGTGAAGTCCATTTGGCTTCAATGAGGTTCCTCCACTGCTCCATTGAAACCAAGGAAGCTTTAGTATAACACTATGATAATTACCCTCTTAATCTTGACAAGGTAGTAGCATTGGTAGACCAACTAAATTGGGAACAAAAGTTTGCATAGGAATTTAGACCTGACATCGAGTCCAAAAAGATGTAAAAGTAACTGAAAAAAGATGTGCATCAATGCACACATACATGAGGTGATAATCACGATGATCCATTTTCTATGATAACAAATGAAGGCACTACATAACCCCCCATTACTCTTTATAATTCAGTATTTCACCATAGAAAAATGGACCCTTGTCATTTTCATGGTCTTTTAGGCCTTGCTTCATGTTGTTTGGTCTATTTTGCTTTGATTTATTGATGTAATATGGCTTGAACATGCATATTTAGGTACTAAAATTCAAATAATGATGTCTTGTGAAGGTTTTGTGAAGTTTTGTAAAACATTTCTACACTCTTCTAGACTCTATTCATTACAATTCACCTAAAAATCACCTTTTCATCTCTTATCAAGTCCTATTTTGAAGTGTTGTAAAATCTTGTAACAAGGTTTCATGATTTTCTAGGCACAACTTCATTATTTACACCTTTCTTATACTTTATTTGACCCCTTTATGCCCTTATAAGCCTTAATTAAGTGCATTTTTGAATGTAAACCCGACAAATAATATTAAATATGACTTAATTCTCGACACTCATTTCCAAGTCCTAGGTGGAACCCATTCACCATGGGTGGTGAATGAGTCCCCCTTGGCTCTAAATTCAAAATATTTTAAAATTCCTTTCGAGTTTTTATTCAAAATTACTTGATGTCAGCCTGTGATGAGGTATTAATGGGTTACTAAGGCACAAGTGTGTATAAATAAGTGTTTTTACATCCATTAAACCCCCATTCATCAAGTTCACTTATTGACTCATTCACTCAAGCATTCAAGCACTTCACAACATCAAATCAAGCATAAATCAAGCACTTTGGAGCATCCATTGACACAACTTCAGATTTTCTTCAATAAGGGTTTGGTAAGTTGATAGAATTTTCATGTTATTTTTTTATCATGTTCTCTTTCATTTCACTATTTCATTAAGGGTTTGATTACCAAAGTGGGGTTTGACCAAGGCAAACCCCTATTTGCTAACCCTCAACCATTTTTACCCTCTTGCATGTGTGTTTGCAGACCTTTGTATGCAAATTTTACAAGCATTTAGGCGTTGAAGAGTGGTCAATAAGTCAACTAGGTGCTTCAAGTCAAATCAACCATATTTCAATCTTGGAGAAGGTATTTTGTCTGTTTCCTACAAAATTGACTTTGGCAACCTGACAAGCAGACATCCTCAGATCTAGTGCTATAGAGTTGTCTCCTGATTTCTCAGAATTTTGGGAGAAGATTGATTCACCACTAGTGGTGAATGAATCCCACCTTAAGTCTAAAAATCTAAGTTTTGTCATATTTTGGATCCCGACACTTAGAAATTGGTTCTCGACAGTTTTCATCAGAAGCAAGACTAATTCGCCACCCTGGATGAATGAGTCCCATTGGTGAATTTCTATGATTCTAGACAACATCCAAAACATTCTAGAATCTTCATCCAGCCTCCAGGTGCACACTGATTTAGATCATTTCTTTCTACTCTACATTTATTCATTCTTTACTCATTGTTTGCATATCACATTGTGTTTTCCAACATAGAATAAATCTTAAGTTTTGCATACAAAATCAGTCATTTAGATCACTTAATTGCATTTAGATCATTTCATTTAGGTATAAAAACATCACACATTACATACTTTGAATGAATCTAGCTAGTAGGTTTGGCCCTACTCTCTCCTTTTAGGTGAAAAACCCTAGAAGAGTTAGGGAGTCTTATGGGTGCCAAAAATCTATGGTTCATTTTGGTGAACCCACATTATTGAACACTTTGCATTTCTGATTTCATTTGGATTTTTCATCCTAGATTATACTTGCATCAACATTCAATTAGGGTATTGTTTTTTTTTTTTGCATTCTAGGATTTCTCAAATCGCATTAGTGAAAGATTCATTTAGAGTTCATTTTCGCATTACATATCATTGAAAAAATTGAAAATCTGCATTCTACATTCTTAATTGCCATCTAAAAAGCATTAGAATCAATTTAAATTTTTTGCAAAACACAAAAAATTCTCATACTGGGACTCATTCACTACCTTGGGCGAATCAATCCACTTGCACTTTTTTAAACAACATTTCTAGCATTTTTCTAGCATTTTTCTGCATTTCTATTTTCTGTAGTTACTTCTCTTTTATAGTTAGTAGAGTTTCTATTATTTGCATTTATAACTCCTAGATTGCATTGCATTTACATCCAACCCATCTTTTGTGGTACTTGTATGAGTGTTTGGTGCCCCATTGATAATACCTTAGTGAGATGAAGTTCTAGACTCATGGCATCCCACGATAGCACTTTTATTGTGGACCTTGGGATCTCAAGAGCTCCTACTCCTAGTATGGACAGTAGTGCATTAGGCATGGACAATACCACTTTTATGCCCTCACCTTTCTATCCAGTGAATGTTGACACACAAAACAATTCCATCCCGCAAGAAAAGGTCATTAATATTCATGAGGATTTTGCACACTTACAAAAAGACTTGTCCCTTGAAAACATTTCCACCACTGCCATACCTGTGATAGAAAACCTTCATCGTTTGATTGGAAGCGATGATGGCTTACAAGTTATGAAGAAAATTACTGAGATTTCCAATAAACATGCCTCCCCCACTTCCCCATCTGCAAACATTGTTGTAAACCAAGGATGACCTCACATTCCTCCCCCTTCAACCATAACATCTATACCAACTTATACCACTCCTCATGTTACAACAACTATGCAACAGGTTAGTCATGTGGCTCCTTCTTTCGCAATTCCAACTAGCATTCCTAGTTCTCTTGTGGCATTGCAAGTCCCTTCCACTACCTTCACCCCTCTTAGTGTTCCTTTCACTTCTCCTCACATTACATATACTCCATCACCATTTTCTCTTCCACCTCAAACCACCTACCCCGATCCCATCATTACATAACTCAATACCATTTCCTCCATGCAACAACAAATTTCCACCATTAGCCAAGGTCAAAATGCTCCACTCACATATCGTGTTCGTAGAAACCCCTTATCCTTAGAAATATTACACACATAGATGCCACAAGGGATAGAAATGCCTAGGTTTGAGAAATACAGAGGTAAAGGAGACCCTATTAACCATGTCAATGCTTATACAACTTTATGTAGTGATTTTTTCCTTGATGATAAACTCTTAGCTAAAATTTTTCCTAGGACCCTAAAATATACTGCATTGGAGTGGTTTTCCAACTTGCCTAATCATTCTATCTGATCATTTAATGAAATTGTGGATGCTTTCGTAAGTCACTTCCAAGTTCATATGACCCATAAAAAGACAATGGCTAGCCTAATGCACTATAGACAACATGTCAATGAGAAAGTCACTGATTTCATTTCATGATACTAGTCATTATATGCTCAAATTGATGTTAAGATTCCTGATGCACATCTGCAGAAGATGTTTATTGAAAACTTACACACCAACCTTCAAGATAAGTTAACTATGATGAAATTCCCTTTGTTCATGCACTTATGCATAATCCTGCGTGAATATCATAACTTGGTTTCAAGTTGTGATTCGAAATCCACTTCTAACCGAGCTGAGAAACCTGAGGAAAACAATCAAAACAACAAACAAAACTTTCACAAACCAAACTGAGGCTTTTTATAGTTCAATCCGCCTCCTCAACCACAACCAAACCCACCTATTCCAAGTCAAGTGGTAGCTATTAAAGCAGCAGTTCCTTATACCTATGGGGACCCAAAGAGATAATTTACTCCCTTACTTGATACCCTTCATAATACAACAAAGCAATTGCTCCAACAACAAATGATCACTTTGCCTACTGTCAAACCACTTGATACCACAAAACCTTTACCAACTACCTTTAAACCTAATTCTTATTTCCATTTTCATTTCCAAAATGGCCATGACACCGAACATTGTAAGCGTCTAAAACAATTAGTTCAAGACCTTGTTGATTCGGGCCGTTTATTAATTGCGGGTGTTAATGATCAAGGCAATAAGTCCATTGCACCCCCTAACTAAAATTTACAAATATTTACCAATCCCATGCCTAAACATAATGTTTCATTTGTCAAGGCCAGTGAACCTTCAAACAATGATGTAATGAACATTGATGCAAATAGTGAACATGATATAACTCCAAATGTTACCCAAGTTAATCCTATGGATGAACTTGTGGGTGCGATAGACATTATCCCTTGTAAGGGCCCAACCAACAAAAATATTGATATCACTTTTTCTTCTAAAGATATACTTCAAAAAATTCCTCATGGTCCTCTTTACATAGTTGGTAGAATCTATGACAAGCCCACCAATGGGATATTAATAGATCCCTCATGTGGTGAAAATTTGATCACGAAAGAATTTCTAGTATTACATGATCTATATCAAGATGACTATAATAAACCAATTGCATGGATTAAAACACATGCTGGTTTTGTGTGACCTACAATTGGATTGATCGTGCTCCCATTACAAATTGGACCCAAAACTTTGGAGGTAACATTTTCAATTATTCCACAATCGGATCAATTTCGTTTGCGGCTAGGCCACCCTTGGCTTTGCTCAATGAAAGCAATCCCATTAGTGGTTCAAAAATGTTTGAAGTTTCCACATGGAAATGGAATATTTACCATACACCATAATGGATTTAATCCTTTATCATCTAAAGGTAATTTTTCCTTAGAAGCCTTCTGGCCCGCACCTATGGAACCCATCATCCCCGATAAAGATTTATTTTTCATAACCTATCAAAAGTTCAAAGCCAAATGCATAGCTGAGTTGTCTCTTCATAACATATCCCCGCCAACTTCCACTCCTCCTATCCTAGATGAAACCATGCTTCAACCTAATTCTGACATTGAACAAACCATACAACCTCATGAACAACCACCCTTAGATACTTCCCTGCCATCGTTTAAATGACCAAGAGAAAGTGAAACCAATCCTATCATACCTCCCTGCATTAAACAAGTGTATAAAGCTAAAGAGAAAGTGATTGATCGATCCTCTTCAGTTTCTTCCATTCTTCCCTCTTCAGAAGAGAAGGAACCTATAATGACTCAATCCGATCTTACACCTCAACAACTTCAAAACATAATTAAATGAAACCACAGTGCTAGATAACGTAGGCCTCATCATTGTCTCCTCGCTCGCCAGTCACGAATGGAAGAAAATAAAGAAAAACAACCTATACCTCTAACAGAAGAAATAGATGATCACCCTCCTCCTGACCAAACACAAGATAGTCCAGTCCAACCTTCACAACAAAATGAATAAATCCAACAACCATGAGCTTAAATGATAAATCTTCTCAACCAAGTGAGGAACCTGGTATGTCTCCTAGTTCGGCACTTGCAATTCTTCCTTTGGACAGTCAATCGCCTTTACAATATACTGAACATGATTGGGAGGTGGATGACTTGTTAGATGGTTTACTTGCATTCACCTTACTAGTCCTCTTGCATTTATTTTCCTTTCGCTTCTTATTTCAGTTTTCTTTTATGTGTACATATTGTGTTCCCTTGTACCGTGTGTTTGATGTTTTCTCTCTTGTCGTACACTTCTTCTATTTGTACCTCTCTTCTTCTATATGTCGTACATTTCATTTTTTGCTTTTGTTTTGTGTTCTCATTTTGGGGATGATGCAAAGCATTGAGACACCCTATGTCTCTTCCATGTTGACCCAAAAGGTCATTTCTTTTCCTTTTCCTTTTTTCCTTTTTCTTGTGTTTTTCCTTTTGGGGATGACGTAAGGAATTGAGACCGAAATGTCTCCTTCATGTTGACCCAACAGCTTTTTCTTTTCTTTTGTCTTTTTCCTTTTTTCCTTTTTCTTGTGTTTTTCCTTCTGGGGATGATGCAAGGCGTTGAGACCGCAATGTCTCTTCCATGTTGACCCAAAACAAACTTTCTTTTTCCTTTTGTTTTCGCTCTCTTTGTGTCATTCTTCTAGTTCTATGTGCTTTGGGGAATGATGATAGTTCTGAGCTCTTTCATAAAAAGATTGTAGCAATGAACATATTGACCCAAAATCTATAGATCCCTTATGTGTTTGGTGTGTTCTTTTCTGGGGGCAACCTCCTTTTCTTTTGTATTCCTTTTCATGTACATGATGTAGCCTTACTCAGAAACTCATGACTTGGCATAGGGGCTTTTAGAGTTGGCTCTCATGTCTTGTTTTCCATTTCCATTTTTTTTCCTTTGCTACTTTAAAGTAATTGCTTACATAACAATGTGTAGCAATTCCTTTAAAGTGGGGGGCATACATTACCTTTAATTCATTTGCATTCTTGGTTCCTAGTGTAGCCTTGTTGTTCATACAATGTATTCGTCACTTTGTGGATGACATTGGGTATGATGTCCTTCATAAGTGTGATCTATCTTAGCATATTACATTCCTCTTGGTGGTCTAATTTGAGACACTGTATCCCCTAAGTTGTGAATATTTTATTCTTTGATTGGTCCTCTCTTGGAGACATTAGACACAATGTTCCCTAAGTAGCAGAACTTGCATGAACTTAACAAGACTCCTTTGAACATCTTTTCACATTTTTCATTTTACATTTTTACATTTTGCATTTTTGCCACCTTGCATAACGCAACTTGCATGCCTATGATACTTTCCTCTTTGTTCATGAGTTCCAAGCATATGAAACTTTGCTTGTCTCATGAAGCACAAACCAACATTTTCTCTTGTGGCACCTTGTTAAAGTTATCAGGAGGGATAACTTTGATATGGTTGAGTGGGAATCCCACTCAGGGGCACAACTTTCCCCATAGCCACCTTTGTGTTTGTGAGTGCATACCAACTAGTGTATGTATCTCACCTTTTGGGCCTTCTCACTCGGTGGACCACCATGAGTTCTGTCACCCCAAAGTGAGTATGCATTCTCTTTTTCAAACAATCAGCCTAGATCTAATCCACAACTAGTTGGACAAATGATCAAAGCTTCATTTGAATCTCTCTTTTCAACACTTGTGTGTTCCTTTGTCCTTATGCTTAGTTTTCCATGGGATCTTCATCTTGGGGGCTTGATCATCCCTCTTGATCATTTTCATTCCATCTTGCTAACGTAAGTAGATTGGAACCCTCCTCTTGATGTTTATGGCTACTTTAGTGTGAGTTTGAAGCAAGTTCATCCTCTCACTAAAGTGGGGGTTAAATGCACCATAGAAAAATTGGCCCTTGTCATTTTCATGGTCTTTTAGGCCTTGATTCATGTTGTTTGGTCTATTTTTTTATTGATGTAATATGGCTTGAACATGCATATTTAGGTACTTAAATTCAAATAATGACATCTTGTGAAGGTGTTGTGAAGTGTTGTAAAAATTTCTACACTCTTCTGGACTCTATTCATTACAATTCACCTAAAAATCACCTTTTCATCACTTATCAAGTCCTATTTTGAAGTGTTGTAAAGTCTTGTAACAAGGTTTCATGCTTTTCTAGGCATAACTTCATTATTTACACCTTTCTTATGCTTTATTTGACCCCTTTATGCCCTTATAAGCCTTAATTAAGTGTATTTTTGAATGTAAACTTGACAAATAATATTAAATGTGACTTAATTCCCAACACCCATTTTTAGGTCCTAGGTGGGACCCATTTTCCTTGGGTGGTGAATAAGTCCCCCGTGGCTCCAAATTCAAAATATTTTAAATTTCCTTTTGGGTTTTTATACAAAATCACTTGATGTCATCCTGTGATGAGGTATTAATAGGTTACTAAGGCACAAGTGTGTATAAATAAGTGTTTTTATGTCCATTTCAATCCTCATTCATCAAGTTCACTTATTCACTCATTCACTCAAGCATTCAAGCACTTTACATCAAATCAAGCATAAATCAAGCACTTTGGAGCATCCATTGACACAACTTCAGTTTTTCTTCAATAAGGGTTTGGAAAGTTGATAGAATTTGCATGTCATTTGTTTATCATTCTCTTTCATTTCACTATTTCATTAAGGGTTTGATTACCAAAGTGGGGTTTGACCAAGGAAAACCCCTATTTGCTAACCCTCAACCATTTTTCCCCTCTTGCATATGTGTTTGTAGACCTTTGCATGCAAATTTTACAAGAATTTAGGTGTTGAAGAGTGGTCAACAAGTCAACTAGGTGCTTCAAGTCAAATCAACCATATTTCAAGCTTGGAGAAGGTATTCTGTCTATTTCCTATAGAATTGACTTCGACAACCCGACAAGCAGACATTCTCAGATTTGGTGTTGTAGAGTTGGACCTCCTGATTTATCAAAATTTTTGGAGAGGAATGATTCACCACTAGTGTCAAATGAGTCCCACCTTAAGGCTAGAAATCTAAGTTTTGTCAGATTTTGGATCCCAACACTCAGAAACTGGTTCCCAATAGTTTTCATCAGAAGTAAGACCAATTCGCCACCTTGGGCGAATGAGTCCCACTAGTGAATCTATGTGATTCCAGATAGCATCCAAAACATTCTAAAATCTTCATCAAGCCTCTAGGTGCACATTGATTCAACTCATTTCTTTCTATTCTGCATTTATTCATTCTTTACTCATTGTTTGCATATCACATTGTGTTTTCCAACATAGCATAAATCTTAAGTTTTGCATACACAATTAGTCATTTAGATCACTTAATTGCATTTAGATCATTTAATTTAGGTATAAAAACATCACACATTACCTAATTTGAATGAACCTAGCTAGCAGTTTTGGCCCTATTCTCTCCTTTTAGGTGAAAAACCCTAGAAGAGTTAGGGAGTCTTATAGGTGCCAAAAATCTATAGTTCAAGTATAAGTACAAAATTCCCTTTGTAAGGAACTCACATTCAGTTTTTGTGGCACTTTATATGAGTGCATTTAAAAACTTATTTATTGTTTTGAGTTCTTACAAGTTTATGTCATGAGGTGGACAATGGATACATATGTCAAGTTTTCCTTCCAAACCTCAAGAAAATGAAAAAAATAGAAAATGAAAACCCAAATTATTCAAAGAATGGATCCCCTTGAAATGATATAGTGATATGGCACTTTATTTTAGTGCATTAAAAATTCCAAAAAGTAGATTTGATGTACAAAACCTCAAAAGAGACATCCAAAATTTAAAATTCTAAAACATATTCGTGAAAAATTAACATCACCAATACATAGAGATAGAAAAATCATCCATGTTAGAAAATAGACCCAAAAAGGGGTCCATATGAGCCCAAACGAGCCCTCAAAGGTTCCAAAAATAAGAACTCTATAGGGAGTCCTTTGATAATTTGTATTTAAAAAAAATATATACATCATACTAAGAAAATAATCATACCACTAGATAGAGGATGAAAAAATATGTAGAGTAAATAAAAAATTCACTCAAAAAGACGTCCATATTCCTGAGAAAAGGCTTCTAAAGTTGAGCCAAAAATCAAAACAGGCCAATGGTGAAGTGATGTAGTACAAGGATGGGGCGTCTTTTTAGACAACCCATCCAAGAAACCATGCTAGCACATAAACTCTCAAACCACAAATTTGTAAGTAGATGCAATTGAAAATTTCATGGAACAAATAAGATTTTAACAACTCTTCTTCATCAACAACATATGTGTAAATCAAATATTCCTTTATTGAAAACTTCATTAAAAAATTATTTGACAAATATAAGAACAAAACAAAGCTAACTCAAATTAGCTTTGAAAACTTGCATAATCACCTCTAAATCCTTTGCAACACTCTAGTTTTTGTTGGTATCTTCCTCCACAACCTCTCCCTACAACTCCACTGCCACAACTCCTTCAATATTTTAGTTTGTCTATTCTTGGGCATTAGATTTCGTCTTTTGTGTTGGTACCAAATAAAATACTTTATTTTCCCCCCAAATGGAGTGTTAGAATCCTCATGCATTCTTGGCTGGAATCTAGAATTAAATTTTTGTAACTCCCATTGAAATTATACCCATAACTCCACCTATGACCTCCCGACATAAAACTAAAACTCTGATTGGCTCTAAGTTGTGTATGGGCCTTAAGATTCTCTTCCAAACAATTCTTAAATATTCCAACATTTAATTTTCCCAACTTGGGTGTTGGGATTTCAAATTTACATATTTTGGCATTTTTAGCACATTAAATGTAAAATAAGTACAATTTACCAAATTACATATTTTGAACCAATAAATAAAATAATAGTTACAAAAATCTAGCTTCATTTTTCACCCAAAGATAACATTAAAACATTAAGATACCCAATCAATTTAATAAATAAAAATTTCCAAGCTTTGAGAGTACCCAAACCAGGTGTTGAAAAATTGCCTGTGGCTAGAAATTACACAAGAAAAGTAAAATTAAATAAAATATTTTTTTGGGGATGTAGGATTGCCTGGTACCCTTGGATGCTCTTGAATCATGAAGGGGAAAACTTGGGGTTGAAAATTTATGATGTCATGCTAATTTCAACTAATGGAATATTCTTAGGTATAATAAAATTTATTCTTTGATACTTGCAACTATACCAACAACCAAAAAAAGTAATTTTTAGTGATTAAAAAAAAAAAAAAAATTTAAAAAATTGTTGCACAGAGGCCAAAGAGCACACAAATAAAGATGATTGATGTAGATTGGTACGATGATGCAAGATGGCATGGGTGTGTGCAAGAAGTTGAGTCCACTTTTTGGCCAAGAAGTGGAAGTGTTTTCCTTGATTTTCATAATTTGTCACATTTGACCTTAAAATTTGAAGCACGTAGAGATATAATCTTAAAAAAAGTCACTCATCATGAAATGTAGTACTTAGAGTCTAGTTTCCAAATATGTAATTTATTTTAATACTCATATTATACAAATTGATTTTCAATAGGCGTTTCTAAAATCCACTATTTAAAAGTCACCTTTTTTTTACCATACCATGCATGTGTACATCATCCATATTTTGACTTAAATAATCAGATTTTTCTAAATACCTTTGGGAAAAGATTTGTAACTCACTAAAGCACGTTTTTTGATATTTTTTTATAATTTTTTATTGAATATATTTTTTTTCGTTAATTTTTTACTAGCCATATTTGTTATTTTGAAAAATCGTCATGTATGTCATGCATAAGATGACCTAAACTTATCATTTTTTTATTTTTTTTCAAATTAAAAAAGAATTGTCTAAAGTACGTTCTCTTAAAATTAATTTTTCAAGAAATTATTTTAATAAAGTAATTAAAATGCTAAAAAAACCAAACATTTCAAGTTTATGGACTAGTTTTATCAAAAATTAATTGAAAAATAGAAAAAATAATCCAATTGTAATTTTTTTTTACATATTTGGAATCTACACTATCTCATCTGTAATGGGTTTTAATTTCGTCAAAAAATTCTGTAAAAAAGGTCTTCAGACATATGTCCAAATTTACTATTTTCTTGTGACATTGACATGACCTTCAAGTTGTAGGACAAACCAAGTCCAAAGCTTAGGTTTGAATACTCAAGCCTTTTTTTTATGCTTTTAAGAAACATGATTCCATTTTAGAACAAGATCCCATTATTTAAAAATGGGATCCCATTATTTTAAAAATGGGATTTCATTTCATAAAAGCATAGAAATCCTAGTTTTTAAAAAAATTGATCCCATTTTAGAATGAGATCTCGATTTTTAAAAAATGAGATCCCTTTTTTTGGCTCGAGACCCAAAACCTAAACGGGATTCCATTTATTAAAAAGTGGGATCCCATTTTTTTGAACCCGATTTTGAGATTTTGGCTAAAGAAAAAACTTCCACTTTTTGTGGACTTAACTTCATGCATCTACCTGTATACTAGATAGTACGACAATACATATCCATGTAAAATATATAGATTTATGTACGATCTGCTGAACATTTGAAATACTGTGAGGGAGGTGAATCAGTATTCTATAAAATCATTCACATAAAATCCATCTAACCATTATCACAATTCTAACTAAATCAACAAGAGAGAACGTAGAAACAAATCAATGCAACCACACACATGAACACCAAGATTTTTATGTGAAAAAACCAATAAGGGAAAAACCATGGTGAAGGTTAACTCACAATATATTATATCTGGATACAAGATATTACATGGCTCATTGCTAGGACTCACTGTCCTTGAAAAAGGCTCACTGCCTGAATACAAAAGATGGCTAACTGCCAAGATACAAAGATTGTGGCTCACTGCCAAAAGGTTTGAACTGATGGAATACACCTTCAATGTGTCGAATTCGGCCAATAAAGCTCAGAAGATGAAGTATTTCCTCACACAACAATCTCTCAACAAATCTTCTTTGATCCCCAACTGATAATACATTTAGGCTCAGATCCTCTTTCACCTTTCTTCCACACTTGACACATTTCTCTCTTCGAGGAATATTATATATATACAAGTATGTCTTAATCATCAATTAGGTTGACCTAATTAGATGAAGAAAAAATAATAAAAAAACACTCTTGTTGGCACCATATATGATTTAAATCATTTTATCCATGTAGTGCATTATACCAAGTCAGATGACATCCATAAAGCATAACTAGTCTTCATAGTGAATTGCATATGTTAGGTCAGCCAAGACTAGAACATAATTCACAGAATCTCCAAACCAACATACAATCCTCAAAGCAAGAACCTTCTAGATTTGAGACCACTTCAAATTCTCATCATACTATCATCAAAGAGACTACCATTAAAACTGCAACATTAAAATGTTCTCCTTAAGAAAATGTAGAGTCTCCCACACTGATATGCTAAGCAAGGAACAACAGGAGAATACAAAGTTGAACTCTACTAGAGATAAATTTCTTCTCACAACCCAAAAATTCTCAAGATCTAGGATATAGCTGTCTGAATGAGACATGATAACATGGTTAAGAGATTAGAGTCATATCTATGCTTGTGGTGAATTTTGGACTCAAATACCAATGCACTAGCTCATCATAAAAGAATATTACTAAAATAGAATAGCTTCCAGTAAACCAAGTAATCTCCCCATATAGTTTTCACCATGTTGACATCAATGACAACATAGAAACAACCAACAAAAACTATCCACACTTCATGCTCATGTTGCAAGGCTCCATATTTCCAAAAATCTCCCCCTTTGGAATTGATGGCAACATGCATGTCAAAAACATTTTTCAATATAAGATGAAACTAAATATTACCCCTAACAAAACTGTTCTTATCAAAAATGTTTTTCTTTTCCAACCTCTGTCTCTCCCCCTTTGACATTAATGGAAAATGATGGGGTCCGGTATATGTGTATATATGCATCAAAATATAACCAAAAAGATATGAACACAAAAATTGAATCAACCTAAAGAAGAAGAACCTTTGAGACTCTCCAGGATGATCTTCCATGACACTTTTCCTTCTTCCATTTATCCTTTTGCACTTGCAAGAGTCTTATGAAATAGTTCAAGCTTAGTTAAGGACTCCATACCATCTCCTAGAACATTGGGATTAAGATTTATCTCCGATAATTCACCAATACAACCAAGAGCACTAGAAACAAGAACATGTCTGGGTTTAATCATGTCTTTGAGTTCCAAAAACTTATTAATGACTTCTATTCTTTGGTCCTATAGGGAAAATAATTTATCCTGAAGTTGCACAATATAGGACCACCTCTGATTGTCTCTATATTTTGCCAATCTATATGTATCTTCCTGAGTGGCCATCCAGGTTTCACTACTCCTTACCTCATCTCTTATGTTAAGTGTACTACTAGACCAATTTAGGAAAAAAGAAAGCAGTTCCTATGCCTCTTCCTCACAAGCTTGTACACTCTCCAACTCCTTCATCACTCAACTATGTGTATTTGCAGATTTTTCCTTGATATCTTCCAGATTTTCTTCCACAGACCTAACTTCATCATTCACTTCCAATTCAAAGATATAGACCTTCAAAGAATTATTTAAATTTCTTAAATTCTCCACAACAGAAATAGATGAATCAAAATTTGCATCAGGAATAACTTTTTGCAATTCTTCCAAAGCTCCTTGAATATTTAATCTTTCATGCTCATGTTGAGCTCTCTCAGACTCACTTCCTTCTTCAACTTCTTGTTTGAAAACACTCTTTCTTTTCTTTCCTATTCCGGTTGCACTACCAAAAGTACCTTCCACATTAGGATTCTAAGGGCTTTCCAAAATAATTTTTGCATAATAATGAATTTCAGCCTTTGACACTTCATAATCTAATTCAGATATCCAAACCCACCTTGATTCAAATACTTCCATGTGACATAAATCTATAGACACAGGGAAATTGATACTTTCAGAGTACCTTTTAGTAACACTTGTTGGAATCCTTGACTTTCTGTTCATTCTCATATGAAAAGTTCCAAAGAATGCAGCAAGAGAAGTCTCTTGTGTATCTGAATTGCCAAGATTTATCATGAAGTTCCTGATTTGATGGGAAATAGGCTTTGTATTTGACCATTCTAATCTTCATATTATCGACAACTCTTTCAAAAAGTAAAAGAGTAAGCAGACAACCAAATTTCCATATTGGAAAGTATTCTTATTACTCTTCTTGATTTCCTTTAAATTCTTCAAAATATGTATTTGAAGTAATTCACATAGGTTAGTATCCATACCTCTTTTAACCATATCAACAACAATATGTACAACAATAGTAGACATAGTGAAGTCATTGCTAGGGATACAAACTTTATGACCAATGACCATTGTTGCATACCTAATAACTGGATCCACAATAGATCTCAAATTAATCTCTTTCCCTTCAAGAACTGCATCGGTTACCTCAATTATATCTTTCTCATTTATAACCTCTCATTTGGGAACTAGTTTGAAGGAACACAAACCAGTTACATATTTGATTGCATCTCTGGTAATCAAATGTGTATCATCAATCCACAAAGATTCATTATGAATTCTGCTCAAAACTATTCGAATATGCTTCTTGTCAAACTTGAACAAAGGGGATTTCCGCCACCAATCCAACTTATTCTCAACTAAGACTCTATAGGTATCATGATTCTCTTCCAATTTATTTTTCCATAGAATGCTCAACTAGACTGGTGACATTTTTTCTATCTTACTGAAAAAAATGAATGAATATCTTTTGTGGGCAACACCCTGGGAGGGATGCAAGAGAATGCACCAACAAACTCTTCCGACTGATTCTTCAAATACTTCCTCAAATTAACTTGCACTCTATTTTCACTATTCACAACCTTTGAATTATCCATAGCAATAAAAATGAAAGATTGTGCAAACAGGAATACCTCTATAAATTCCAGCAAGAAATGGATAGGTATCTAGCTTCCGAAGCACACTTCGAATCCACTTGATTTCTCCTTCAAACCTTGAAATTTTGAATTTCTCACTAAACTTACTTTGCACGTTTCTCTGAAAATACATATTCCTCTTGAGATGTTTGAATTTATTTCTTTCATTCCGAATGCTTTTGCAATAAATTCTAGATTGCCTAAAAAATTGTGTGCGCCTCCATTCTTTCAAATTATGCAAACTTCATTCTTTACACATGCAACTAAGAAATTCCTTAAATCTATTACCATATTAAATGCACTTCTGCCATGATGTGACATAAGTACCGATGAGGGGGTTTGTTAATTTTTTTGATATTTTCTCCCCCTTAGTTATTACTAGACTCAAAAATTGACAAGCATATTTGCATTGGAGGTCGGCATAAATAAGACTGATGATTCTAATTCAGCTTGCTTGAATTATCCTTCCTTTCTCCATATTCTTTTCTTCTCTTTTCTTGGTTCTTCCAGATAAATGATTTGATCATGCTTATTCACCAAATAATTATTTTTTCTTCTTTTGTAGTTATTGATAGGTTGTTCTGAATCGCTACACTTATAGAAAACAACATTCTTCCTTCCATTCTTTCTTTTATTCAATATATTCTCACACAGACTAGATTTATGTCCAACCTTCTTGCACTTAAAACATTTTCCAAAGAATGATAAAGTATCATTCATTTTACTCTTGTAGTCCTTCGCTTTATGGCCAAATTTCTTGCAAGAATGACAAACACCATTGAAAGATAAATACCTTTTGGTAACAGGTTGTTTGACATAAGTTCTTCTAGAATTGCTTCCTAGATTCTTGATTCAACCATCTTTGCACTGAGTCTTCTTGTTAGTAGATTGATTTTCTTTAGAACTTCAACCTTCCTCAAACCCTAAACTATTTTTATCCATTATCGGTCTCTAAGATATAATCAACTCATCAAGCATTGCAGAGCTTACCTTAATTTTTTCTTCAAAACTTCTTTCCTTTTCTAGATCAAATCTCAAGATTTCTACTTCTTTCTCACTTGCTTAGTGCATTCATCCTTCTTCCTTTGAATTTCAATTTCTTGACATTCTTCAGTTCTTTTCTTTTCATCCAATTGCTGTAGTAGGCTATAGACAATTTCATCTTCTTTAACCAATAGATCACATGCTTCAACAAATTTGATTTCATCAACATGTCCTTCAAATCTTCTATTTCTTTTGAACATCTAGTAGAGATCACTTCTAGAAGAAAAAAATTCTTATACTCAAATTTTGGGACCTTCCTCAAGTTGTTAGGCTCCTTCCAAGGAACCAAGCTCCGATACCTTGGAATTGTTGAACATTCAGAATACTAAGAGGGGGGTAACTTAGTATTCCATAAAACCATCCACAAAAATCCATCTAACCTTTATCACAATTCTAACTAAATTAGCAAGAGAGAACATAGAAACAAATCAATGCAACCACACACATGAACACCAAGATTTTTACGTGGAAAACCCAATAAGGGAAAAAACATGGTGAGGGTTAACTCACAATATATTATATCTAGATACAAGATATTATAGGGCTCACTACCAGGACTCACTATCCTTGAAAAAGGCTCACTTCCTGAATACAAAAGATGGCTAATCGCCAAGATACAAAGATTGTGGCTCACTGCCAAAAGGTTTGAACTAATGGAATACACCTTCAATGTGCCGGGTTCAGTTCCAATGAAGCTCAAAAGATGAAGTATTGCCTCACACAATAGTCGCTCAACAAATATGCTCTAATCCCCAATTGATAATACATTTAGGCTCAGATCGTCTTTCACCTTTCTTCCACACTCGCACGCCCAATCGCTTCACACATTTCTCTCTTCAAGAAATATTATATATATACAAGTATGTATTAATCATCAATTAGGTTGGCCTAAGTACATGAAGAAAAAATAATCAAAACACTCTTGTCAGCAGTATATATGATTTAAAGCATTTTATCCATGTAGTGCATTATACCAAGTTAGTTGACATCCATAAAGTATAACTAGTCTTCATAGTAAATTGCATATGTTAGGTCGACCAAGACTAGAACATAATTCATAGAATCTACAAACCAACATACAATCCTTATAGCAAACACCTTCCGAGTTTGAGACCACATCAAATTCTCATCATACTATCATCAAAGAGACTACCATTAAAACCACAACATTAAAATGTTCTCCTTAAGAAAATGTAGTCTCCCACATTGATATGCTTAGAGATGCAGTACAAGGGTCCCAAAATACTAATTTCTCAACTCCACCAATAACTCAAGGTAGTGATCTCATAATCCATATTCATTGACACTTTCTGGAGCATTATTTGACAACCCAACATAAGAAACCTACAACTGAACGCTCTTTTTGAACTTTAAAGAACTCCTCACAAGGAGGTATTAACATATGCATTCTTATAGAACCCTATCATCAACTTAGATATCTCAATCATGAAAAATTCCTTAGTAGACTATCCTAGCGGGCCTAATTAGGCTTCTTGCATTTAAGAAACCTCAACTGAATCACTCTTCCATGACTTTATGACCATACAAGGTAGAAGATGCAAATAATATCATAACTACACAAATATTCCTTAACATGACAATCAACAAACATTGGACTCAAAGCTTATAATTTCACCAAAAACCATCTATAAAGGAATATAAATACACCTTAGCAACCCTTTAAAACAATATTACCCAAGAAAAATACGCACTCCACAATCAAACACTCAAAACTCCACTGATCTATGTGATTTTTAGTCTTTTACTCGGGATTACAATCCTAGGGCATCAATTATCCTTGTGCTAATCTTGATCTTCTCATCTGCAACTTTAGAATATGTAAATATACACCAAAAGGAAACATTTCACCAAAAGACTAGAATTTTTCATTGGCCAAAATGAGAGAAACACAATTTTATTTGCCATTGTTTACCCTAGTGGAGGGTTTTAGGCTGTCAAGGATAAAATCACCATATCTTGCTTAATTTTTAACCAATCCACATGAAACCAACTTTAGGAAAAAGGATATTGAAGGTAATTTCACATACAATCATTTATAAGTGAAATTCTACTCATACATAGCCACGTACAAGGGCCTGAAATAGAGAAAAATGCTCAAATTTTGGTAAGTGATTGTATTGATTCCCTTCATCTCCCAAATCACACTACACCTTCCTCTGACCATACATAGGTCTCTTACACCTTTTATAACATGTTTTGCTAACTGTCCTATAGTTACAACTAAATTTCAACCTTCTTGACCATTAGTGTTCCATCATTGTGCATTTTTGCACTTTTACAACTTTTGATAAGGACAACATTTTACAAAATTTGCAACATTTGCATCTTTTGACCAATGACCCCACCAATCCTAATACAATATGAAAATGGTCTAACAAGACCTTATTTAGATGACAACACCTAAAACTTACCTAAAACCAATTACATAACCAAGATTGACAAAACTTGAAAATTGAACTCCTAAGGTGCCCCTGCACCAAACTCTTAGCCAAAAGAAATTCCAGGCCCTCTTGGATAATAGTTCTTTATCACTGATTTCATGTGCTTGTAGTCTTCTCTCTTCTACCCTTTTTCTTCTTGAAAGCATGTTGTCTTCATCTTCACCTTTGTCTTCGACTTGTCTACACAAATTTGTCTTCCATTTATCTTGTCTCCTTGGATCTGATTCTTCATGCTTTGATGCATCCCAATTTTCACCTCATCACTTTTTCCTTTTTTTATTTTGAACTTTGGTTTTTTTCCCATCAAAATTTCTATCACAAAAAAAAGTGATAGATGATCTCCTTAGATCTTTGAAATATAACAATGATTTCTTCATCTTTGTTTTTCTTTTCTCCCATATGATATTTTTCCCCTATACCTACTGCCTCATCATGCAAACTTTTAAACCAATCTTGAGTCTTAAGGATCAATTCATCCTTGACCTTCTCTTTATCCAATCTTGACACCAACTCAATATCATTTCCCTCTGATATCAAATCAATCTTCAAATTTTCTGTTACAACTTCTTCAAGTCTTGAAGTGGCTACCATGTCCATGTGCTCTTCATCTATCTTCATGAATTCTTTTTCTTCTTCTATTATCTTCACTTATCCTCTCCTTTAAACTATCTTCTTAATGGGCCATACAACTTTCTTCTTCATTGGCAAGTGCCAACTAAGTGCTCTTTTGAGCAACTGCTCCATCTCATCTTCATGTCTTCTTATCATCTCTTCTATAGCTTTCCTTATTTCTCTTATCTCTCTCTTTCCTCTTCCTCTCTTTTATTTTTCTTACTTCTTCTTTTGTGAACCCTCTGCTTGTAAGTTCCTTCTCAACAAATCCATCTTCTCTTCAAGCAAGTCCCTTTAACCTTGCTTCCACTTTATCTTTGCGTCACCTAGGTCTCTTATCTTTTCCTCTACCTAGTCTTTTGGCAACCAGGTTCTCTTCAACTTGCACAAAAAAACAAACACAAACAAACTCCAAACTCTCTTTGCCCAAGCCTTTTGGGATCTGATACCAATTGATGCAATACATGGGTGCCAAAATACTAATTTCTCAACTCCACCAATAACTCAAGGTAGTGATCTCACAATCCATATTCATTGACACTTTCTGGAGCATTCTTTGACAACAACCCAACATAAGAAACCTACAACTTAACACTCTTTCTGAACTTTAAAGAACTCTTCACAAGGAGGTATTAACATATGCTATCTTATAGAACCCTATCATCAACTTAGACATCTCAATCATGAAAAATTCCTTAGTAGACTATCCTAACATGGCTAATTAGGCTTCTTGCATGTAAGACACCTCAATTGAATCACTCTTCCATGACTTTATGACCATTCAAGGTAGAAGATGCAAATATTGCCATAACCACACAAATTTGCCTTAATAGGACAGTCAACAAACAATGGAATCAAAGCTTATAATTTCACCAAAACCTATTTGGAAAGGAATCTAAATACACCTTAGCAACCCTTTAAAATAATATTACCCAAGAAAAATACAAACTCCACAATCAAACACTCAAAAATCCACTGATCTCTATGATTTTTAGTCTTTTCCTCAGGATTAGAGTCCTAGGGCATCAATTATCCTCGTGCTAATATTGATCTTCTAGTCTGCAACTTTAGAATATGTAAATATACGCCAAAAGGAAAAATTTCACCAAAAAATTGAATTTTTTGTTTGCCAAAATGAGAAACACAATTTTATTTGCCACTGTTTACCCTAGTGGAGGGTTGTCATGCCCATAATTTTCACTAGAAAAACCAACCAATTTTTTTTTTTTGTTCTTAGAACAAACATTAATTAAGCTAATTAATGTTGTAAGTGTTTGAAGTGTAGAAAACAATAGGATGAGAGTTGCACACCTCCAAGAAGGAACTTCATAAATTAATTGCAAGACTTGAAAGACTAATGAAAAAGGTGAAACTACAAGCCATCACAATCTTAAAGATGTCATCACCGTAGGTTCAACGAGGATAGAATAGTTGTCTACAAGTAATAATTGCTTTTATGCTCGAGTAAATTATAGCCCCACGTTTAAGATTAGTGTCTCCATTTATTTTTTCTTTATTTTTTATTTTTTTTCTTTTTACACTACTATCATTTAATATTAATGTTAATATTATCATAATAATAATCCCACCCTTATGATTAGTATTACTACCTCCATCCACAATTAGTAAAAGAAATATCAATATTGGTATTATTCTCTATGTATAAGAAAGTAACCTTGTACTGACCCATAGATGATGCAGACATTAAATAATGGTTATTGAATATTAAAATTGTTAGAATACCAATATTAGTATTGATATTGGTGATACTCTTAATGTCAATAATATTGATATGGCCTATTATCTTAAAAGTAATATTACTGTTATTATTGTGTTTGGGTAAATATATCAACATGGTACTTACTAATATCAATATTACTATTTCACCCAACAAGAATTAATTTGGCATATATATTTTTTTTTTACTATTGAAACTATTAAATATAGGCATTGTCTCTTACTTCATTTACTATATTATCTATTTTTATTTGTTTATTTATTATTTATGTTATTTATAATATTCATATACGTACTCTTTTATTCCTCGATACCTATAATTCTACCTATCCCATAATGGTGGTTTTGCCATAATAATATCAACATTATTGTTTATATTATTGTTTTCTAAAATGACTCTATAGTAATAAAATGTTACAATAATATCAATAATTCAATAATGTTTATATTATTATTTGCTGAGTTAAATTACTCCATTTGGGCTTCTTGGTAATATTGAAATTAATCATAATATCAATGCATGCATTTAGTCAAATGTTAAAACTTGAGTGGATTTTAAGTGCCCAGGTAACTATCTATTTAATTGATTCTCTTTCATTTGCTGCTGTTAATTGTATTTATTGCTGCTATTGTAATTATTGAAGCCTTGTATTTCTTTTATAGCTGTTGCTGAATGGTTGCAGCCTTGTAATTTTATTTTTTTGTTGCTGTTGTTGCTGAATGGTTGCAGCCTTGTATTTTTATTATTATTTTTTGACTACTTGCAATCTCTGTAGCTGAAGTCAGCAATAGAAATTTTGATACTATTTTTCTACAAATGTTGAATTTACTTGACTCTACTGCCGACAATAATAATACCTATTCTGGCATGACTATCAGATTCTCTTATGTTCTACAATAGTACTTTGTGGTTTCCTTCTTTATTTTATTTTATAATTTTATTGTTTTCCACACTAACTATTGTGCAGCAGTAGGTAGTCCAAAATAGAACCTACAGTGTTGCATCTTAACATTCCCTTCCCATTTTCAGCATTGTACCAGTCACGCTGGTCTCTACAGCCGCGCCAAGAGAGTCTGAATTTACTGAGTTGGGTTATTTGCCATGGTCTCATTTTTGTGTTTTTCTCTTTTTTCTTTTTTTGATTGACACAATCTACTTATGTTGTTTCACAGGTGCAGATAGAAATGGTCATGGCTATCAACACTAGCACCAGCCGGCTATACTAATTTTCTTGGCAGACATGTGAATGCTCTCTGCAACTGCACATGCACCATCTTAGATGTTCAATTACTCCTCCATCAAGGCTTATGTGTGAATGATCCTATCTAATTCATTGATTGCATGGTTAAGTTTATACTCAGAGGTCAACAATAGACTGCCGTGAAGTGCACTTGAAGAGAGGAAAACAATACATGGTTTAACAAATTAACTGTATATTATTCCTGACGTTGAGAAGGAGGCGTCTAAAATAAAATCACTGACCTCATTAATGTTTTAAATAGTAACAGTTATAAAAGTTTATTGGTGGATTAGACAGTGCAACTAAGGAAAATATGAACCCAACATTTATGGCATTTAATGGTTATGGTGCAAGATATAAATTCCCCATGATAGTAGCGTAGAATTTTACTGGCAAG
Source organism: Sequoia sempervirens (assembly GCA_007258455.2). NCBI lineage: Eukaryota > Viridiplantae > Streptophyta > Pinopsida > Cupressales > Cupressaceae > Sequoia > Sequoia sempervirens. The sequence goes on along the minus strand of VDFB02354253.1, from coordinate 40,553 downwards.
GAGATATTCAAATGTAAATCAACACTCACACTGGCACAGTAGTTGAGACAATTTATCGCTACCTCTCCCGTCGCAGTACAACATGACAACAATAATAAAACACCCAGCTAGTAGCTTGTAACCACATTTATACTTGCCTTACACGTAATTCCTCAACTCACTAGAAACCCATTGTGCACTAAGCTATGTCACATCTACTTCTACCTTATTTTCTATGATTGCAATCTTGAAAGGCCTGACATTTCTTACGAATGCCAACACTACTACTCCCTCACTCTTCTTTTGTCTTAATGGTGACAAAGACCGATGTTTCTTATGTACTTTTAGACTATATTGTTAATGCATGAAGTAACTTTCTTAATATTCATTCCTGCAATTGTTGCACAGCTATGCTTCTGGGTGCACCATACTCTGAGGTAAATTACTTGTCAAGGTATGGTCAGTGGCACCATATGCAGATGTGAGATTTCAGGTAACTTCGCCATTTGAACTGAAGGTTGTGCACTGCACAGATCAAGCAGTTCAGATTTTGAAGGGTTTCAATTCAAAAATAACTTCTGTTGTAGCTTGACTCTACAATGAAAGTTAATTGTGAAGCTACTTCAATTTTGGTTATTAGTTTGACTGTGTTATAGAAAAGGAAGTTCTTCTTTAGTATATATTTTTTTAAAAATTCTACTTATGCCCTTTTTCATTTTAGTTGTGCTGGTTTGCTTATAGAACACATACCCCCCTTGCTCTCCACCCTACTGTAATGGCGTCATGGAGCCTCGTAGGCTCTAGCCATACCCCCGAGCAAGTAACTCTTTTAGCTCCAAGATGATGAATGGAGTTTTTTCAATTTTTACAAAAGAATAAGCACAACATAGCACTGAATTCCATGTGTATATATATTTTTTTGCCTTCGATTTTCAACCATGAACCATACTACATGTCACCTTCTCATAAAAATTTAACAAAAGGAATGAAAGTAGGGATAAACTTATCTCTTTCTTTTTTTGGTTGATGAGAGGATTAAACTCTCTATCCTTCTTCATCTCCAAGCCAATCCATCTTGATCACTCTCTAACATCTACATTAGAGTTCTCCAAAAGGAGAAGTGGGTAGCACCCTCCTCTTCCTTCCTCTCTAAGATATATAGGATTTTCAACTTGCAACCTTTTTGGATGGGGAAGTGTGGAGTGTACCTACCTCCATCAATTAGCGTCTTTTCCATATTAAAAAGAAAACTTGCACTTGGACAACCCCTCCATCTTTCCATCCCATCATTTCTTAAAAACTCGTTACTTTCCATTATGAGGAATTTTCAGGGGTCAAATCATGTCCTTGGGGCACTATTATATGCCCACTTGACCCCTACCACTATGGTATAGACCCTAGGGTGTTTCTTTTTGCATCCCAACCAAGGAAATTGACCAACAACCCTCTTTAAAGGCCCATTTAAGGACCCATCCGAAATTCAAACTTGGATAAGGGTTCCTAACCCCTAACCACTAACCCCACTTACACCCACATGAAACATTATCAAATACCCTCTCAACTCCAAAATAAATTATCCCTTTAATATCAACCCTCACTACTTCAACATGTTAACTTTATTTCTTTCTAAGCTCTAAAAGGGGGTCAAATTTATAACCTCATGAAGATTCTCTCGATGGTTCACCCTTCCCATGCTAACACCATTACCTTCCTACACAATACCAACACAATCATAAGTAACAATTTGATCACATAAATTTGTTAACTAAATATTTTATACTTTAGCTATATAATAATCCATTTAAAATTTCAATTAGCTTTTCACAATATATGAGTGCATTCCACCTTCATGGTAGTGAAAATAAACAAAATGTCAAAATTAAATGCACAAATATCACCAAAAGATCACCTTATTTATCATCCATAATATATCTAATCATCAATTCAAGAAAGGAATATAACAAATTAGGATTGTATTAAGTACCTACGAGGCGGGGTCTTACAAGGGTTTCAGGTTGTCAAGCATAAAATCACTATATCTTGCTTAATTTTTAACCAATCCACATGAAACCAACTTTAGGAGAAATGAGATTGAAATTAATTTCACATAAAATCATTTAGAAGTGAACTTCTGCTCGTACAGAGCTTTATAAGGGCCTGAAACAGAGGAAAACATTCAGATTTTGCTAGAAAACAGTGATTGTATTAATTCCCTTCATCTCCCAAATCACACTACACCTTCCTTCGACCATACATAGGTCTCTTACACATTTTATAACATGTTTTTCTAACTGTCCTATAGTTAAAACTAACTTCAATTTTCTTGACCATTGGTGTTCCATCATTGTACATTTTTGCACTTTTACAACTTTTGATAAGGACAAAATTTTACAAAATTTGCAGCATTTGCATCTTCTGACAAATATGACCCAACCAATCCTAATACAATATGAAAATGGTCTAACAAGACCTTATTTAGATGACAACACCTAAAACTTACCTAAAACCAATTACATAACCAAGATTGACAAAACTTGAAAATTGAACTCTTAAGGTGCCCTTGCACCACTAAGCAAGGAACAATAGTAGAATATAGAGTTGAACTCTGTTAGAGACAACTTTATGCTCACAACCCAAAACTTCTCAAGATCCAGGATATAGCTATCTAAATGAGACATGATAACATGGTTAAGAGATTAGAGTCATATCTATTCTTGCGGTGAATACCAAACTCAAATACCAATGCACTGGCTCATCACAAAAGAACATTACTGACATAGAATAGCTTCTGGTAAACCAAGTAATCTTCCCATATAGTTGTCACCATTTTGACATCAATGACAATACAAAAAAAACCAACACAAACTATCCACACTTCATGCTCATGTTGCAAGGCTCCATATTTTCAACATGATCCTCAATGGTTGGATCCCAAAAAACTCAAAAAAATTTCTTTGAATACCTAAGTGTTATATATCAAAAGTCATCTCTCAACTCTCCTAAGGATAACTATGACATGATTTTTGTTCCCAAATTTACTATTTAAAAATTTATTTTCATGAACCTCACAAAATTCAAGAGAGAAAGGGATCAGAGTTGCAAGCTTACTTTTATACCATGTTGGAGCAGCCAAGATCTACTTGCAAACTCATAAACAATACAAAAATGAGAATATGCAAAATGAGAAAATATCATAAGCATGTAATGTGTTTTAAAATGTACAAATGAGCCTTTAAAGGAAAGTATGAAGAAGTGAGAAGGTAGGAGTTAAAATATGACTACCCCTCCAAGTATGAAACAAGTGTAGGAATCTATAAACAACTATTGAGACACTTGGTGAGTCTACATGAGGTGAGACAAAAGTCTAGATAACCTCTAAGTGAGCTTAAGTGTAGTGTGAATAGGACTTTACTGAGTAGGATAAAAGCTAACTAGTTTGATAATACCTCTTTTCACACTAACAATTTACTTTTTGTTTCAACACTTGCCACAATCCTATGTTATCTTATCTTTCACCTCAACTATATAATCAAGGTTCCTCTTATTAATTATGTATCCTATTTCATTTGTATCTTGCATTTATTCCATCATCTAGAATTTAGTTCTTAACACTCTCTTGTGGAAGGTTGTCCTTGGTTTTAAAATTAATCTTGGCTTCTTAAGTCTGATGTGTAACTCTTGAATAGTATTAGAGTTCTTACATATTAGATATTTGAATTTTTAAGCCCTATTAGTAGGGTACAAGGCACAAAGTAGAAGTTCTGTAACCCACTATAAATCATGTGTAGAGCACCAGGCCAACAAGTAAAATAGATTAGGGGGTTCCCTATAAGGTTCATGCTTCTATAAGAGACTAAGCATTGATATATGCATATAATAGATAACATAATAAGAAGAGATCGGGTAATATAACAATAGATAAAAGGACTGTGAAATAAAGCAGAGCCTCAGACTTGCTCATGTAATGATTATCTAAATATATACTTAAGGATTTATAAGAATTCAATGGATATATTTGTTATGGATGACTATTATTTTTGTTTAGATTATAGATGAATTACTATAAAATATAGATTACTATCGTACTTACTCTTTTCTATTGATGTGCCCTTTTGGGTATAAACTAACTACATGAAGGATACTAGGGTACAAATATTCACATTGTAATTCCCATTACCTCTTTCTGACATTGGTTTCATTTTTGAGAACCTAGAGAGGATAGTGAAGAAAACTAGAGTAAGAAAGTAAAGCAATAGTGATAGAAAAAGATAAATAATAACAAAGGGAACATATTTCTGCAGACACCTCTCTTAGGTACTACCTCTATGAGAGGAGGTAGGAACTTAAGGGATGACAAATGGAAAGGGGAGAGCAATCTAAAAATATATCTAAAAAGATAGTACTGTTCAAACTTTAAAATACCCATGGGATATATAAGGACTAATAAAAATACAAACTGAAAAAACCCCAAGGGAAAAGGAGATAACAAAAGAAAAGTGGATACTAATGAAAAAATTAAGTTGGGAATGGAAATTAGTGTAGAATAAAGGAGATTGAAAAAAATTTAGGAATGATAGGAAAGATACTATAGAATAATGCAAGCAACAAAGAAGAAGGAAAAAATAGGACTTAGAGTTTATAGAAGGAAATAGAAATAAATAAGTTGAGCACTTCATTAAGGGTGCTACTGAGCCTACCACTGTGGGTGCTACTAGAGATGAAGAAGAGCACCATTTAGGGTGCTACTTGAGAATGTAGGGTAAGGATTCCACAACTAGGTTCTATCATGGATAAAATAAACCAGATTATACAAAAAATAGAAGGAGAAATTAAATACTATGGAAACAATAGAAAGGAAATGGAACAAGCAGTGGTAAGAATTATGACACCTCCTCCAACTAAATCATCAATTGCTCATCCAAATTGGATAAATATTCAATTAAGGATAAATGAATATTTGTTTCCAGTAGAAACCCTTATACAAAACCTTCAAAATATAATATTTGATGTTGATTCCTTCAATGAGTTAGTAACTAGAAGTGTCTTGGAGATAAGAGGAGAAGATTCCATAGAAAAAAAGGAAGATTTTATGAGTTCAACAACCTCTAGTAAAATGACATCATCAAATAATCAAATGATAATTACTAACAAATGAATATCTCCAAGGATGAAAAGACTATTTGAACAAACAAAACCCTCAAACTATGAGTCACCCTTAATGTCATTAAAAACAAGAAGGTTTTTTGTGGAGGAAGTAGAACACAACCTAGAAGAATTAGTCATAGGAGAAGAAGTAAACCTAAAATATTACAATGAATCTAAAATATATATAAATAATTTCATGGGTACCACCAAGTGACAATCTAAAAAAACCAAACTTAGAAGGAGAATTTGAAATTGAAAGCACCACATCTAGCACATATAGTGGGGAAGTGTTAGATGCATGGATGCAAGAGGAACCATAACTCCACTCCCAAGGAATTACCATATTTTGTAGAATATTCATGATTAGAAATACCTTGGAAAATATTATGCATTCTACCATAGTTAAAAATTATCAACCACAAAATAACTACAAAACTCCACTCCCAAGGAATTACCAAATTTTGCAGAATATTCATGATTAGGAATACCTTGTAAAATACTCTACATTCTACTATAGTTACAAATTATCAACTACAAAATAATTGCATCAAGAAGAAAGACAACATAAAAGTAATATCTAAGGAAAAATCACCATATAAATCACATTTTACAAGGAATTTCACACATTGAGTTGCCTAATACTCAAGGTTGGAGACCTATTATCATTTATCACACAAATAGAAAAAAATCAAAATAAGGAAAGGAGACTAGGAATATTGAAATATACACTCATTTGTAATGCCACATGTTGGTATAATTCCCAAAAAGAACACTTAACACAATGGGTGATATTCAAAATCCTAATCAAAATAAGGCACCTACTGGAGGAAGGAGAATACAAGGAAATATCAAAATATAATGGGCACATTCCACCAAAGGAACATCTTACAATTTGTACTACCACATGTAGAAACATAAATGAGTATGGTGATATATATATATATATATATATACAATTATTCTATTGGACATTAACATTGGTGGCATAGAATTGGTACACCAACCAAGAGCGAAGAGGATAAACCAATAATTGGACATAACTAACAAATGAATTTTACCATACCTTCTTAGAAAATAAAAACACATACATACATATTGCATTAATCAAAATGAAGGAGATAAGATTTAAATCATAGGAAATTCAAGAAATGGTGGTACTGCAAACCTCCACACCACTCCCAAAATTAGAAGGCATATGGAGATACATAGAATGACTTGATAAAGAAACCACATTACCAGAAAAGAGATGTTTCCTAAAATGGTAGGATGAGGAGGATTCCAAAAAATAGACATAGAAGTTCAACAAGAGGAAAGAGAATTAGAATCCCCCACATAGGCCAAATAAAAGTACTATTTAACTTGTTGGCAGTTGTCATTGATGTCAACACTAAGGAGATTGTTGGGAGTTGTTATCTTTGTTGTCAAAAATGTTTGTTACTTGTATCTCATGTCAAAGATTCCTATATGTGATCATCATTTTTGTCAACATTGAAGGTGTTTATTCCTTGGCATTGGTTATCATTGTTATATTCAGTTTGGGATAACATTGGTGATGAAGTTCATGATTGGATGCCATGCCTTATCAAAGAAGAATTGTTGAATTTCATAGTTGGATTTCATGCCTTATCTAAAGAATAGTTAATGAAGTTTATGGTTGGATGTCATGCCTTATCTAAAGAATGGTTGATGAAGTTCATGGTTGGATGTCATTCTTTATCAAAAAATAATTATTGAAGTTCAGATAATGCATTATTACTATCAGTAGAGTTGATTTCATAACGGTATACTCAGATGAAGCATTAACATGAGGATTAAAAGCATGAAAACTAGTGGAGATACTTTGTTGAAGGTCTATAGCATGTACTATGCTCTCTCTTGATGTTCCTGATGAAGTATATGTTGTTGAAAAACGTTCTGGCCTCCACAGGTTGCTTAAGTGTTTCTAGTTTAGCAAGATGCAGTGAAGTCTGTCTAGGAGAATGATTCACATTCCTCCACTGTTGATTCTTTGGTCTTGCAGTTTGGTATTCAATGTTAGTGTTTTGTGGATGTTGCACTCCTATCTTTTTAGGTCACCTATGTTGTTAAGGAGATCTCTATGAATTGTTGAAGGTTGGCAGTGTTGTTGGTTGTCTAGATTGGTCCAGGAAATGCTCCACATTTATCCTCATTAATGTCTCTACTCCTGTAGCTTAGTGAATGTTCTCTTAATGTTTTTATAGTTTCTTGGTTCCAATCTCATGTGCTCAAGTGGTTTGCAAGCTAATATGTTAATGTTATATCTCATGGTTAAGCATTCTATGTTTCTAGAATATAAATTTTTGTTCATGTTTGATCTGTGGTGGTTGGAGATGGAATGATAGTATGAAATAAATGTATGAAGGTTTTTTTGGATGTTCAAGGAAAATACCCATGTGATCTAAATGTTGATAATTAGCTGCTTTGGTGCTGCAATACATCTTGAGTTAGCTTTCTTAGTCTTTTGTGGATATCTGGCTGTAAGGGCTTGTTCCTTTGCTTGGTCCATGTGCTTGGAGGGACGCACCATCAATGGAAGATGTGTTGTGATAGATTTGGGTCTTGACCTATCTTTCTAAGGACCACATCAAGTTAATTCAATAAGAAGTATGTTTATGGGATGACTAGTTATGTGCTTCCAATGTTTCATCCACATTTTTCCTTAATGCCGACTTAGGTTGATGTGCACTTGCATTTAAATGGTTTTGGATCACATTGAAAGAAGTGATATGATATTTTTTGGTCCTCTCTATCTTTGGGATAGGACCACATTATGTTTTTGATGGAACACATTAAGTTAGATGCAACTTGGAGGAGAATTGTACAAGTGTGAAGAAGTGTGTGGGAAAATTGTATTAAATATCCAACAAAGATAGTGCTAAATATTATTAAAGGAAAGATCAATTGTGTTGTAAATTCCTTAGTCGATAGAGTGTTGTGTTGGAAAATCATTGTAATTCTCTCTTAATCATATTATATCCTTCTTTGAGATAGTGAATCTCATCAAGTCCTTGTATCTTGCTCCTAAAGTTATGTTTTCTTCAATTCAACAAGTCCTCTGTATCTTGCTTCAAGGTAGTGAGCCTTCTTGCAAGTATTTTTGGTAATGACCCTATATTATGAGTTAACTCTCACTATGGTTTTTCCCTCATTGGGTTTTCCACATTCTCTTTGTCCATTTGTTTTTTCTTTATTTCCATCTCTTTGTTTTTGATTTGAATATTTCTATATCTTTCATTGGTAAAGTTTGCTAAAGTTGATAAAGATTCAAATTTCTATATTATGTTCTACTTAAGGAGTTTGAGTAGTACTGAAAGTTTTAAGTTATGGAAGGGGTTTAGTTTTTGTGTAGAATGATTCACTCCCCCCCTCTTAGTCTCTAGAAGTGCTCAACATAACCAACTGATCAAACTAAAAGAAGAAAAAAAGGCTAAGAAAGGAGATCCTAAACGACTAAGATAGGAGATTATTGGGGTGACAATCTAGTGGTGTAAGTTGTAGAGATATTTGAATTTGAAGAAATCTTCCCTAGGAAATTTATAGACCTAAAAGGAATAAGGAGGAAGAAAGAGTCATGAAGATAAATTGAATTAAGGACTAAACCAATAAAGAAAATGCCATACTGACTAAAACCTTATATGAAGAAGGCATTCAAAGTAGTGTTGGATAAAATGTTAGAAGTTGGGATAATCAAACTAGTATATGTGGAGTGGATTAGACCAATAGTTATTTAGAACAATAAAATAAGATAAATAGGAGTTTTTATTGACTTTATAGAATTAAATAAAGCATGCCTCCATGACCACTTTCCTACACCACTCATAGAAGAAATTTTGGAATCATTAGTACCTGAAGAGAAATATGCTCCTTATGGATTTTCAGGATACCATCAAGTAAGAATAGTGATGAAGACCATCCAAAAATAAAATTTGTAATAGAATGGGGGTCCTACATGTACACAGTGATGCTATTTGGTTTAAAGAATGCACCTATAGTATTCAACAATATCATGATAAATGATTTTAAAGAATTTATACATGAATTTATAGAGGGTATTTGGATGATTCGATGGTATATGGATTGGTCAAAAATCACATCCAAGTACTCAAGATGATGATCAATATATTTTGAAGCATGTATATTTTCCTAAATTTGAAGGAGTGCATGTTTGTGGTACCATATGGCACATTATTAGGTCATATCATATGAAAGAAAGGTCTGATGGTAAACCAAATGAAGGTTACTTTAATCATGACACTACCACCACCAAAAATGCCTTCAATTTTTTTTTTTTCTAGGATATACTAGATACCACTAAAAATTCATAAAAGGATATATTGGAATAGCTACACCTATATAAGAACTACTAAAAATTAAATATAGTAGAAGTATTGAATGGATTGAGGAATGCCAACAAGTATTTGATACACTACAAAACAAAATTGTGGAAGCACCTATATTAATCTTTCCAAACTAGAACACACTATTATATATATATGTAGATACATTAGGAATTTTCATAGGAGCAGTATTAGCTCAACCTTAAAGGAAATAAAGATTACCCCATAGCCTTTGCAAGTAGAAACTATCCAAGGAAGATAAGAACTACACTACTAATTAGAGAGAAGTCTTAGCTATGGTTTATGCATTATAAAAATTTAGATACTACTTACTTTCAACACCATTTAAATTCTTCACAGGTCTTGAACCATTAGAATACTTACTCTATAGACCTATAATATAAAGAAGGACATGTTTTTAAAATAATGTTCAAACCTAGAAAACACAATCAAGGATCAAATTATTTATCAAGGATAGAAACAAAGGAGGAACAAAAAGATTGGCCAAAAGATCTACCTAGTGCACACCTATTTAGAAAAAATATTGATTCAGGAGCATCCAAAGGCATATAAGCAATCCTGCATCTTCATTTTATGTTTATTGATTGAATAAGACCAATGAATGTTCTACTGAAAATACACGATCCTATCAACATGACATTTGTGAATGTCTCTTTGACATTCCAATGGTGGTAGTAGTGTTGAGGGCATGATGGAGCTATATCGGTGAGAGTCAGGCTTGTCATTGAGACAATCTTGAATGTCTCTTCGACATTGGATGTCTCATCAACATTCGATGTCTCATCAACATTCCGTTGGATGTGCATTGTGTTGATATTTGATTTGAGGTGACCTTATAGTGTTGGCGAGATTTATTCCTAAGTCTCTTAGACAAGGTGTGTCTCATCGACGGTGTGGTGGTAGCAATGTCGATGTGACATATGAGTTTCGGTGTGACATCTTCTAATGTATCTTCAACATTCCAAAAGTAGTAGATGAATGGAGATGGTCAATGGAAATGGTTATTGAGTTAGGCTGTGACACTTGCTAGAGCGATATTCAATGTATTCCACATTGTTGTTGTGGAAAACATACTCATTGGCCAACTTGGTGAAGCTGCTGATTATGATATCACAAACTAATGATTTCAGGTGTTGATTGGGTGATCCAAGAAACTATGACATGGGAGTGGGAAAGTTCAAGGCTGACCTAGAGAGCTAGAAAGTGTATAGTTGCGAATTTTCACCCCTTATGCAAATTCCCATTTTACACTTCCTCACCTTAGAAAACCAAATTCGAAGGTGAAATTCCACATCAACAAGCTACCTTCGTTCCACTTGGCATTTTTCTTTTGCATGGTTAAGAGAGTATTTGTTGGAGACACGCGTGCAACATGCAAACATCCATGTGACGTGCTTACATCCTTGATAGATTCCTGTGTTTGAAGTTGGTAGAGGCATTGCATTCCCTATTGAGAATGATTTGTAACATCCCTCTTCGACCAACCAACCCAAAAATTCCTTATTCTTGCTCATTCTTCCTTCAAAAAAATTCATTCTCACTTCATTTCATCTCTACACATCCTCTAGCAATCTCTTCATGTCAAGCAACACTTTGGCGTGCTCCATAATAGCAGCAACAACACTCCATCAACTTTGTAAAGAAAGTGTGGAACAAGCCATTGCAATGTGGGCTTGAGGTTTTGCAACAACTCCCTTCATCATAGTTGAGGCTGTGGTGATTGTTATATCCTTTTTTTTTCCTCCATTAGCTAGTGAGCTCTTGGTGGAGGTGGTAACATTTTTCTCCTCTCCTTTATGATTTGGTTTAAGTAGCTATATACTATTTTGTAGTGTTATTTGCATTTCTCCTTCCTTTACTTCTTTATCATATATTTTGATATCATTTCTATCTTGGTTGTCCATGGAGGTGGAAACACTGAAATAGGGGTCTGACTAAGGTAGACCCCTATACATCCCCCAACAATTTTACCTCTTTCTTGTGTGTAGGTGGACATGTGTTTGAAGCTAACTAGCGAATTGGTGCACTAGTGAGATCATCTTTGTCACTCTAGCTTTCATCTACATACTCTATCACCTTCGTTTGTACTTTTCATACTTCATTGTACTATTTTGTTCCTTTAAGAATAGTTAGCTAGACTACCAGTTCATTTTCTAGTAGTTTATAGTGTGCTTCCTATTGTCTGGCTCTATGGACACCAGCGCACCCGAGAGACACCAACGCATTGCACTGTCATCCCAGAACTACAGTGTCATCCTCAGATAGAGAGCTATCTAAGGTACATTGTTGACTCCAAAAACCATCTTGCCTAGACTAAACTTTGATTTCAGGTCTGAAGAGTGGTTGTAGGGCCTTATAGTCTTCATCATTGTTGTCCTTCAACTTAAACATCCCTTTAGAGTGAGGTAAGTGAGGGTAGCCTTCCGCTCTTGGCTCTCCATGACTTGAGTCCTTGACGTGGTTAGTCCCCCTCTCTTATAGAAAGATATAAAACATTGAAGGAGTGTGAGTGTTGGGATGAGTGAGAAGATGTTAGAACAACACACAATGTAGAACAGAGTGTGAAATAAGATCTGCATTCAATAGATGCATGTAAGAAGCTACCCATGAGATGGAAAGTACTTTGTAATGTCGATCTAATAATAAAGATCATTTTTGTTGTGTAAACTTGGTTGTTTGTGTTTATTTATTTGAGTTTTGCGATAATTTGTGTTGGCTATGAGATTAGATATCCTGACAAGACCCTCAGGTCTCAGTTGTGTCAAGTGGTATCAAAGCAAGGTTTTCTCTTGGGAAGGTTTCAAGCATTTACGAAGTCCTATAGAGAATTTGTTGTGGGTAAGTGAGAAAGAAGGAAACCTGTAGCTATAGAGGATTTGCATAAGATGGCACAAAGAGGATGAGGTAGAGGATGAGGGGTGCAAAGAGAAATAGACCCTGTCTTGATAGATATGTTGAGAGGGATTGCACAAGATTAGAGGCTATCGAGAATGCACAATGAAGAAGTCATCATGTCAATGATGTGAGTGAAGAAGAAGAATAGGTTGAAGTTGAAGGTGAACAACTAGAACTTGATTGAGGATAAGAGAGGTTCATTCGAGCCCTAACCAGAATAAATACCAGACCCTATTTTGACCCTCATGAGTAAAAAGGGAACCTAAATTCTAATGAATTTCTGGATTGGATTACTAAGATGGAGAAGTAATTTGAATTTGAAGGTACTGAAGATGACAAGAAGGTGAAGTTTTCCTGCACAAAGTTGAAGGGGCATGCATCCCTATGGTGGGATCCTTTGCAGACTGATAGACAAAGTAGAGGTAAGGAGAAGATAAAATCATGGGACTGCATGGTGAACAAACTGAAAACAAAGTTCATGCCTATAGATTATTAGATAAGTCTATTTAGGAAATTATAGAACTTGAAGCAGAGAGAGTCCAGTGTCAAGGAGTACAATGAAGAGTTTTGTCGATTGAGTATTCAAGTAGATCATAGTAAGGATAAGGTTGAGCAAGTTGCAAGATACCTAAATGGTCTGCGAGTGTCCATTCAAGACGAAATAAGTTTTCCCAAGTTGCAAAGTGTGGAAGAGGCTTATCGATGTACCTTGAAAGCTAAGGAGAAATTAAACAGAAAGCAACAAAGCAATAACAGGGGTAGAGGTGAAAACCATTAAAAGGAATAGGGTAACTGAGAGGGGGAGTGAATTAGTTGTCACAAAAATTCAAATTCAAAACTTCAACACTTATCAATTCCACAACCACACTATTCTGTTATTAAGTATGAACATGAAACACAACTAACAAAAAGTAAACTCAACACAATGAACACCAAATTTTTATGTGGAAAAATCAATGAGGGAAAAACCATGGTGAGGATTAACTCACAATATAAAGAGATTATAAAACTGAATACAAAGTTTCACTGCCTAGAAGAGGACTCACTGTCCAGATAGAAAGGCTCACTACCTACAAAAAGGAATCATTGTCCAATAGGGAGGATCATTGCCTACAGATACAAAAGAGAACAAAAGATCCACCATGACAATTAACACACATTCACAACCTTGATTAGAAGATTGCAAAAACCTTCAACTCACTGCCTTCACGAATCTAACACAATGAAGTACTACTGCCTCAACTCACTCACACACACACTTCTGCTCTTATGATATGTGGCTTACTTCGTCACTTTGCATCACACTTTCAAATATTTTCCATTCAACTTGCATTTATACCATCTTCAACCTTATAAACTTTCTCCAAGGTTAGCCACATAAACTTCATTTTATAAAATTTGAATTAGGTCGACAACTCAATATTCCCACAGTGGAAAGGAATGAGAGTGGACAAATAAAAATATTTAACCAAGACCAAAAATAATATCTCAAATCAACCACATGCTTCCTTAATTAAATTTCAATTCTTCAAATGAAGTGTCAACACCAGGTTGGCCAAACCTAATGAAAACACAAATGAAAATTGATGTACATGCTTCTCAACAAGAAGATGACACACAAACAACACAACATGCTTCATTATGCACAAGAACACATCTCAGATTCTGTCAGATACAACCGTAACAAGTGCAACAATCTTTGAACACCAAAATTCTTCCATTAGTCCATTTGGACTATGCGAACACATATAACAACTCAGAAACATGACTTCTAGATCACCAAACCAAAAAATTCTTTTTGAGAAGCAAGAGAACACCAAAATGAGACATATTCGAGATCCATAAGATCTGAAACGAAACAACAGAGGACTGCGGAGTAGAAAAATTTCTCCTAGTCCACAAAAGACCAACTCTGTTAGAACAATTCACACATCGGTGAACGTAACTTTCACATGCCATCAAACCAAAAGCTAGAACTTGAGATATATCACCACAAGATCACCATTAGAAAACCTTTAGATCTACACAAGCATAGGATCAACATAGAAGAAATGTGAAGCACATACCAGAGCACACTATGAACACATTCATCACTCTAACTTCTCTTCTTTATTAATTTTCTCAAAAGCACTTGGAAACTCATCAAACCAACACATCTGTGACACCATAAATATAGCTCCATGTACTCACAACATCTCATAAGCATCTCAACTATACATGTATAATCTAAAATGTGTTGAAATCAATCACAACATTAATGACAATACCACCAAACTTGCTCATACTTGCAACAGAAATGCCCGAAGCCAAGGATAAAGCAGTGGTGGAAGAGGACATTATGCCAAGAAAGATGGAGAAGGCACCTGTCAAGACGTAGGATGTAGAGGAGATATCTGAGGAAAATGAGAGTCATCTTGAGGAAGAGGTAGAGGATTCACTATTACATGCTACAAATGTGGAGAGGTTGGTCACAAGTCTTTTGAATGCCCAAAAGGTCCAGGAAAAGGAAAAGAGGCTAGAGTGCATGTGGCCCAAGTTGAAGGTGAAATGGTGGAAACTTCAAAGCATGGAGAAGATCCAGAAGAGGGACAATCCTTGATGATAAGGAAGACTTTGTTAAGTCCTGAGAAGGTAGAAGTAGAACCGATACACAAAAGGAATTTGTTTAGAACCAAATACAAGTCAAGTGGTAAGTGTTGTAAGGTAATTGTAGATAGCGGCAACACGAACAATATTGTGTCTAATGAAATGGTGAGGAAGTTGAAGCTTTAAAGAATGAAGCATCCCAATCCATACAAGGTTTCGTGGTTGCAAAAGGAGCATCAATTAGTGGTAAGAGAACAATGCTTAGTTAATTTTCAGATTGGTAAATACAAGGATGAAATACTTTGTGATTTAATGCCAATGGTTGCATGTCATATTTTGTTGGGAAGACCATGGCAGTTTGATCATCATGTTGTTTATGATGGTAAGAATAATACATGTACCATTACGAAGGATGGTCAGGAATTTTCTTTGAATCCTGTGAACTATAAGGATGAAGACCTAGAAGGTACCTCCAAGGTGTGTTTTGTCACAGGAAAGTAGTTCCTAAAGGATCTGAAGAAGGATGATGTTTGTTATGCAGTGGTAGCATGACCACCATAGAACTTGACAATAGAAAAGGAAGAAAAGCTGCTAGTAGAAATTCAAGAATTGGTGGATGAGTATGCTGGCATGATGATGGAGTTACCATATGGACTAGCGCCAGTGAGGGAAATCAATCACTATATGGATTTGATTCTAGGTACGAGTTTTCCAAACAAGGCACCATATAAAATGACACCATAGGAGAATGAAGAAATAAATAGACAAGTCCAGGAGTTGTTGGCAACAGGTATAATTAGGGAGAGTCTCAGTCCATGGATTTTATCTACTGTATTAGTGCCTAAGAAGGGAGGTGAATTGAGGATGTGTACAAACTCTCATGTAATTAATAATATCACCATAAAATATAGATTTTCATTACCCAAAATGGATGATTTAATGGATTGTTTGAGCAAAGCAAGGTATTTCACAAAGATTGATCTAAAGAGTGGTTATCATCAAATCAAAATTTGTGAAGGGGATGAGTGGAAGAAAACATTCAAGATGAAGGATGGACTATATGAGTGGATGGTCATGCCATTTGGATTGACAAATGCACCTAGTACAATCATGAGATTGATGAATTAGGTGTTGAAGCCCTATCTTGGTAAGTTTGTCATAGTTTATCTTAATGATATTTTAATTTTCAGTAAAAAAAGAAGAACATTTATAACATATTAGAGTTGTTTTGTATAGATTGAAAGAAGAAAATTTAATGGTGAATCTAAAAAAAGTGTAATTTTATGAAAGAGTTAGTGTACTTCGGATTTGTGATTTTTGAGGAAGGATTAAAAATCAATCTTGAGAAAGTAAAGGTTATTGTTGAGTTGTCATCACCAAGGAGTACTTTTGAAGCCCATAGTTTTCATGGGTTGACAAAATTCTATAGGAATTTCATAAGAAATTTTAGTGGGATATGTGTTCCCATCATGAAGGAAATGAAGGGAACAAGAAGAGAGTTCCAATGGATAACTGCAACAGAGATGAGTTTTCAGTTGTTGAAAAATAAGGTGACATAACAATTGTTGTTGGTGTTAGTAGACTTTGGAAAGGTTTTCCAAGTGGATTGTGATGCAAGTGGGGCAGTAATTAGAGGAGTTCTTAGTCAAGAAGGAAGACCCATAGCCTACTTTAGTGAGAAGTTGAATGAAGCCAAGAGGAAATACTTAGTGTATGATTAGGAGTTCTATGAAATTGTGCAAGCACTCAAAAATTGGAGGCATTATTTATTGTTGAAAGAATTTGTGTTGTGTACAAATCATCATGCCCTACAATTCATAAACAACCAAGGTAAGTTGAACCAGAGGCATTTGAAGTGGGTTGAATTCTTGCAGAGTTATTCTTTTGTGTTAAAACATAGGAGTGGTAAATCCAATAGAGTTGTTGATGCATTAAGTAGGAGAACTTTGTTGCTGAGTGAGATGAGAGTGAATGTTGTTGGTTTTGATTCATTGGGTGAGTTGTATGAGTACAAATCAGATTTTAGAGAGGCATGGTTAGCATGCAAGAATCCATCTGAATTGGATTGGACTCCATGGTTAGAATATTTTATTCAAGAGAACTTGTTCAAAGAAAAGAAGTTGTGTATACCCAGAAGTTCCATGAGGGAGAATCTCATTAGAGAAAATCATAGTGGTGGATTAGGTGGGCATTTTGGAATAGATAAGACAACTATGTTTTTGAATGAAAGCTATTATTGGTCAGGAATGAGTGTGGATGTCAAGAAAATGGTACAAGGATGAAAAATTTGTCAGCATGCGAAGGGAATGAAACAAGATACTAGATTGTATGGGTAAGTGCACAAAGTTAAGTCCATAAAATGTGGAAGTTTTTTCCTTAGCCAAAAAAAGAAATCGACATTGCAAAAAAGGGATCCCATTTTTTATAAACGAGATCCCAATTTTTAAAATTTAGGATCCCGTTTAGCTTCGGGATCTCGATCCTAAATGCCAAACAAGATCCCACTTTTTAAAAATTGGGATTTTGTTTGTTAATGTTCCCGAGCCGATGGACACAGAATGAGATCTCGATTAGTATGAAATGAGATCCCAATTTCTAAAAATTGGGATCCCGTTTTGTAATGGTATTTATTTTTAAAAAAAGAACAAAACTTCATTCTCACTACACACGGGATCCTAATTTCGTGGGTGACAACAATTGCTAAAACCAACCTCTAGGTACGCCTCCACCCCCACTTTTTAGCATTTTTTAATTTTTTATTGAAATTGTTAATAAAAGAATAGATTTTACCATTTTTTAAAATTTATTTGGCGTTTTAAGCATTTTATTTCTCGTAATAGTAGAAATGAGGAATTTTAGAAATAGATGAAAAAATGCAATGAAACACAAATATATTGAATATAAAGGAAAAAATGAACCCTTAATTGTATTTTAGAAACAAAATTTAGCTTTTGAAACCTAAATTGTTCAATCAAACCAAAAAAAATTGCATTTGAAAACCCTAATTGAAAGGAAACAAAAACATTTGCATTTCAAAACCCTAGAAATTGAAATGAAATAAAAATAATTGTATTTGGAAAACCTAATCAAGATTTTTGAAACCCTGAATTCAAATCAAACAAAAAAAAAGGATTTGAAAACCCTACTTTGAAATGAAAAAAATTGAATTAAAAACCCTAATTGTGTAGATTGAAACCCTAAATTGAATTAAAACAAAAAAAATGCTAAAACCCTAAATTGAAATCGAACAAATCATTTTGATTTTTAAAACTCTAATTTTGAGCTCAAGAAAAATCATTTGCATTGATTAAATGTTTTAAATTTCATTTGCATTGTATGGAGAAAACAATATGTTAAACTTTACTTTCAATGTTAAATTATAATTAGATTAGAAAACAATATGTTAAATAATAGTTACAATTCATAAATTTTATCAATGTTTGTTTGCAAATTTAGTTAGAAAATTCCTAAATCTAAGTGTACAATACATTTCCAATTGTCACTTAATTAGATAATATTCAACATTCATTTCTATTTTATGTTTTGATCTCTCTTAGTCATTCCTTGTTTCCATTTCTTGTTTGCATGTGTTGTTTGTTGTCTTTTCACAATCTTAACACTCATTCTAGTCAATTACTTGTTAATTAGGCTTATAGTTTAGTCTAAAATCTCAATTTGCACTAGTTACCTAGACGCTAAAAGAATCTAAATATTTTTCTTTTCTTTCTTTTAGGTTCTTTCAATTCCAAACAATCCAAAATAAAATACTTGATTCAACATTAACTAATTTTATATTATACATTTTATATCATAAAATTAATTTAAGTGGGAAATATTAATGAAAAAAATGTTAAATAAAATAATCTTATATTCAATTAAAAAATATCCAGCTAAAATATACATCAAAATCAATCTTAATAATACATAATTATGTGTTTCTATTATGGAAATAGTCAATCTATTCATAAAATAAAAAATATTCATAAACTAGTCACTAAATTGCAAGTCAATTATTCCAAGGGCCACCCAAACTTTACCCTAAGTTCCTTAAACCCTAAACCCTGAACCCTGAACTCTAAAATCTAAACCCTTAACACTAAAGCATTCATTTTGTCCTAGGACCTTAAAATAAAATTTAGTTGCCTTAGGAAACTCCACCAAATTTTATTCCCTTAAGCCATGCCATTTTGTCATAGGACCTTACTAAATAGATCTCCTTAAGCCATCCTATTACCCTAAACCCTAAACCCTAAAGCCATCATTTTTTCCTATGCCCTTAATGAAATTTGGTTGCCTTGGGAAATGTCACCAAATTTTATTCACTTGAGCCATGCCATTTGGTCCTGGGACCTCACTAGACATAGATCCCCTTGAGCCATCCTATCACCCTAAATTGTAAATCAATGTCTTAAGGGGTCCTAATATGAAATTTATTAAGGGGATCAAAGAAGTTCTCAAAATTTGGTGAAGTTTCCCAAGGCAACCAAATTCAACAATAATAAGATCATGCAAAATTATAATATGAATGAGATTTCATGATCTAGGTTGGTTAGTTGAAACAAGAGATATCTCAATTAACTACTCCACAAGAAAATGTTGTTCACTAACTTGCAAGTCCATTATTCCAAGGGACACCAAAAATTCACCCTAAGTTCCTTAAACCCTAAACCCTGAACTCTAAAATCTAAACCCTAAACACTAAAGAATTTATTTTTTTCCTAGGACCTTAAAATGAAATTTGGTTGCCTTAGGAAACTCCACCAAATTTTATTCCCTTAACCCATGTAATTTTGTCATAGTAACTTACTACATCGATCCCCTTAAGATATCCTATTACCCTAAAACCTAAACTCTAAACTCTAAACCCTAATCCCTAAAGCCATAATTTTTTCTTAGGCTCTTAATAAAATTTGGTTGCCTTGGGAAACTTCACCAAATTTTATTCACTTGAGCCATGCCATTTTGTCCTAGGACCTCACTAGACATAAATCCCCTTAAGCCATCCTATCACCCTAAGCTATAAATCGATATCTTAAGGGGTCCTAATATGACATTTCTTAAGGGGATCAAATAAGTTCTCAAAATTTGGTGAAGTTTCCCAAGGCAACCAAATTTAACAATAATAAGATCATGCAAGATTATAATATGAATGAGATAAATCATGATCTAGGTTGATCAATTTATAGTTTAGGGTGATAGGATGGCTTAAGGGGATCTATGTCTAGTAAGGTCCTAGGACAAACAAACATGACTCAAGTGAATAAAATTTGGTGAAGTTGCCTAAGACCTTGATGAAATTTGGTTGCCTTAGGAATATTCACCAAATTTTATTCACTTAAGCCATGTAATTTTGTGCTAGGAATTTACTACATAGATCCCCTTAAGCCATACTTTAGGATGTCTTAAGGTTTCCTAATATGAAATTTCTTAAGGGGATCAAATAAGTTCTCAAAATTTGGTGAAGTTGCCTAAGGAAACCAAATTTAACAATAATAAGATCATGCAAGATTATAATATGAATAAGATTTCATGATTTAGGTTGATCAATTTACAGTTTAGGGTGATAGGATGGCTTAAGGGAATCTATGTATACTAAGTTCCTAGGACAAAATGACATGGCTCAAGTGAATAAAATTTGGTGAAGTTGCCTTAGACCTTAATGAAATTTGGTTTCCTTGGGAATCTTCACCAAATTTTATTCACTTAAAATCCATGCCATTTTGTTCTAGGACCTTACTACATAGATCCCTTAAGCCATCCTATTACCCTAAAACCTAAATCCTAAACTCTAAACCATAAACCCTATAGCATTCATAAATTGTCCTATATTAATAGTTAATTGTTTTTTCATTCAAGTAACATGCCTTAGACATAAATGAGGCTTACATATTTTATCATTTGTATTCAATTAGGCCATTTATATTGAAATGGTTTAAGGGTATTTCCTAAACATGTATCTTACATTTTGAAATTACAAATCTAATGTAGGTTCACTCATATCTTAGAGATCACATGGATTGATTCAATAATATTCGCAATCCACCTCCATGCCATCCATCTCCACCAACTTCACCTCCACCTCCACCCACTCCACCTCATAACCCCCACCTCCACCACCTAAAATCGATGGTGCTCATTTGTAAGCATGAATCAATGCCAATGTTAGAACCATCCAAGATCAAATCAACATTATTCAAAATGAAGAATGTGTCACACCACCTGTGAGGATGTTTGCATCTAGGATGCAAACCATTGTTGATGTTGTTAGGGCTATGGATGGGATCTTAGATGAGCATCGAAAATGGCTAGAGGAGAGGAGAACTTCTAATTCTAAAAAGGAAAACACAAAGAAATGAAGAGATGTAGTAGAGAGCCACAATAGTTTCTAAATTAAGACAATGATCTTATAGTTATGAATTTATGAATTTGGTTCGATGGATATTGGATATTTTGTGTGATGAATTTATAAATTTGGTTGGATGGATATTTTTAGTGACGTGAATTTATGATTTTGGTTCCAATGGATATTTTTAGAGACATGAATTTATAAATTTGGTGAAATTTATGAACTTATAATGATGAATTTATAATAGTATATATTTTATGACTATCTACTAGATCATGATTTCTCCTATATGGAAATATTGTATATATATATATATGTTAGAAATAAAATGAGCTTTTTGTGAATGTTTCAACTTTATTTTTTAGTATGTACATGTATTAAAATTGCATATAGTTATAGATCTTAAATTTTGAAATTTGCATGTATGTACATAGTTTAGTTGAACGATGTATGCATGCAAATTATGCATCGTATTTTTTTATTTTAAATGTATGTACATGTTAAATTTTGAATTTTGTATGCACATGCTCAAGTTCAATCAATGTATATGTATGTGTATGTATATGTATGCACATCCTATTTAAACAATTTTTCATGTCCATTTCAAATTTAACTATTTCTTGTAATTTTGTAAGGTTGTATGTTAATTTTGTATAATTTAATGGAGGTTCACTTATATCTGATATCATGGATCAATTTAACATTGATGATACCATCAATCCACCATCTCATCCACCTCCTCCTCCCCCTCCACCTGCTCAACCTAATATCCCACCTCTAGCACCTGTTACATCTGATGAGGCTCACTTGCGAGCACACATAAATGATCAAGTTGCGTCCATTCAAAATCAAATCAATGCTATGCAAAATGAAGCATTGATTCCACCACATGTGAGACATTTTACATATGTGATGCAAAACATTGTGGATGCCATTAGGACTATTGATTCTAATCTAGATAGGCATCGACGAGAGAGAGAGAGTAGATGAGACAATTTTATGCAGATAGTCTCTCTTATAAACAAATTTTACACCTTAAAATAACAAAATCCCACCTAGCCCCTACTTTCTCAACCCTGTTACTCGGTAGCCCATTCCTCCCAATAAATCTAGAATATCCATGAGATAGTGCATACATCCACAAATGAGTGCAAATTTTTGGGATCAATGGTATATGGTTTTTCATAGTCCACCACACACTAATTGGGAGTGCCCATTGTATTTTTTGAGAAAACAGTATGTAGAGTTTGTTATGGGGAAAAAGCCTAATTATTTTGATTTTAAATCATTTTAGGGTGTTGGTGGTGACATGCCACAATAGAGGTTTGGGGAAAGGGTTGATCACCAACACCCCGTGCATGCACAACCCCTTGTTACTGCTCTTGGTCCTCCCATTCTCGCACCTATGCATCATCGAGCAGTTGTCTCAACATTAGGATCCCTTAGTACACTCATAGGAGACCTTGATCAACATGCTTTTGTGATAGTGGGTAGGAAGCATAGATATAATGATGATGGAGTGTTTTATGGAGCTGTTCCGAGTACCACTCTAGGAGTGTTGAGGGTCGGTCCACATGTATGTACTAGTCTCCATCAATTATGCTATAGACCTGATCATGCCACACCTAGTTCGAGTGGATGTGGAGATTCTTGTGGTTCATCTAGTCACATCAGTTCATTTGTAGAATTTCTTACAGTAGACCATCACCCTGAGGAGACTACGACATAGGTATAAATATGCATCTACACATTCATTTTATAAGAATTTTGATGAATGTATATATCAAAGAAAAGTTTGCAATACATTTTAACAATCAAACTGTTTAGTGTAGTTACAATTATGAATTTTTGAATTCACTATATATGAAATGTGCATGTACACTTGTAAATATTATAAGCATTAAATGTCTACATGTATGTCTAGGTTGATACCACAATGAGAATTGGCATCAGGAAAACATTAGATGTTGCGGCTACTCGTGAGGCCTCTAATTTTTAGGTTGTTTAAAAAAATTTCTATGCAAAATATGCAAACTTGAATATATATATATATATATATATATATATATATATATATATATATATATATATATATATATATATATATATATATATATATATATATTTTAACCTAATTCAAGTATACGTGCTTTAAATTTGATCTTGTAGGACTTTGTTAGTGAGACTTTCAACCCTAACCTAGACATAGTTACACCTCTAGGAGGACATGTAGAGTAGGCTCCAGATATCATGGTAATTTAAATTTTTTATTATATTTAAATTCAATTACAAATTATATATTCTGAATATAACTTTAATTTTAAATTTCAAATTGAATATATATATATATATAATATGAGCTAATATATGTTTTAAATTATTTTTCTTTTATAGCATGAGACACATCTTGTAGTTGAGCATGTATAAACAAGTCTTGGAGAAGAGGGTGCACAACCTCAGAATACGGTACAATTAAAATATGATAAATTATAAATTAAATTGAATTAAATCATTTTTTAATTGTATACTTACATCTAATTTCAACTTTCTTTGTCTTTTTTATGTAGATTGATTCAGAGAATTTAGAGGTTGGTTCAGGTGCACCAGAGCATCCAAACCCAAATATGATGGTAATTTAATTTTATGATGAATTATAAATTAAGTTGTCATTAAATCATTTTTCATTATCTTACATCTGATTTCATCTTTATCTTGTACAGAGTGTTTAAGGTCATCCACATAGTTTGCATGGCATGAAGAGGTCTCTTGATTATAGAGACAATACATGACCTAGAAACATAATTTTATGGGTTATATTTGTTTATTTCATGGACTACATTTTTGGTTTCTCATGTACTTTGTTGGACTTTATATTTCATGGCTCAAGTACTTAGTTGGACTTTAGTTCATGGGTTGTACTCTAATGGAATTTATTTCATGCACTTAATATATTGGTTTCATGCATTTGATATGTTGTAAATTATGAACTTTATTATTGTTTGAAATTTTAATTTACACATGTACATTTATGCATTTTATGTTCATAGTCAAGACATTAATATAGGACATTTTAATGTGAAATTAAATATAAATATGAAATTAAAGTTGAAATTAATAGGGCATTTTAATATTTGTACTTCACAAATTTAGTGATCTCATACATGATATACATGATATGTACATTCAATAATTAGCGATAATTAGTCAATGAACGTCAATCAATAATTAGTCAATAAATCATAATTTACAAAAAAACAATCCGTTTATATACTAGAAAGGATAAAATTTTAAGAAATAAACAATACCATACAAGATTAGAGAAAAAAAGCATTAATAAATTCTATAAATAGTAGCATCCAACACTAATTTATAAGTTGTCAAAACAAATAATAACATCCAATACTAATTTATAAGTTGTCAAAACAAATAATGGCATCCAATACTAATTTATAAGTTGTCAAAACAAATAATAGCATCAAATACTAATTTATAAGCTGTCAAAACAAATAATAGCATCCAACACTAATTTATAGGTTGTCTTAAGGGGATGTCTTAAGGGGTCCTAATACGACATCTTAAGGGATCAAAGGGGAGTATAATTAAGTATAAATACTAATTGATATAAACAAGTATTATACTTTAGGGTGAGTCATCATAACAAATGATATAATTAAATATAATATTTAGGATATGTGTTAATACGACACATATTAAGGGGATGTCTTAAGGGGTCCTAATATGATGTCTTAAGGGGATCAAAGAAGAGTATAATTGAGTATAAATATTACGTGATATAAACAAGTATTATAAGTTTTAGGGTGAGTGATCATAACAAATGATATAATTAAGTATGATATTTAGGATATGTGCTAATACGAAACGTCTTAAGGGGTCCTAATACAACATCTTAAGGGGATCAAAGAAGGGTATAATTGAGTATAAATATTAAGTGATATAAACAAGTATTATAAGTTTTAGGGTGAGTCATCATAACAAATGATATAATTAAGTATAATATTTAGGATATGTGAATCCACCTCCACATCTTAAGGGGATGTCTTAAGGGGTCATAATACAACATCTTAAGGATATAATTGATTTAAAAATAATTTATGCATGATATTTAGTGATTATACAATCAAATATAAAGTTTCAAAGTAGGAAAACATGCACATTTAACAAAAAAAATATATAGCATATTGATTTTGATACATAGAAGTACATAGAGTACATAATTGTGTATGTACATGTATTTATAATTTGTACAAAATGTTTAGTTCTGTAAGTATGTATGTACATATATGTCATCTCAAAATAATGTTTACAAAATTTGGATATGCCATCTCAAGAACATCTCAAACTCGTGCCTAGAATGTAGTAGGTCTTAACACCACCTGATATCAAAAAGGTACAAGCAATACTAATGAAATCATCAAAACATACATATTTTAATTTATATAAAACTATCTATATGTACACAACTCAAGTACCTACATTTAAAAGTATTCCACACATGTGTGTAGGTTGAATCTAGGCATCCTCTCCTTTTTGTTTCAAAGTATTAGATCAATGCAATGATGGCTTAAGGATACAAAAAAGGATAATAAAACAATTTTAACTATTAATGTACAAGCAATATCAATATGTAATCAAAACATGTATTTAAATATAATTTAACTAATAATTACCTATTTTTACCAAGTATTCCATGTTGTCTAGGTTGAATTGCATGGACTAGATCCTTTTTGTGATTATGACTTAAGGATCTATAAAAGGGCAATTTCAACTAATAACACACTTGACCAATATCAAAACATGCATTTAATCTATTTAAAAGGACAATATAAAAAAAACTATATTTACCTATATTTACTTATTCCATTGTACCATCTACATCCTCTCTTTTTTGTAATGCATCTATGATTGTCTCATGCTCTTCCATAGAAATTGTCCATAGCACTTTATTTGTAGATCTTCCACAATACAAATCTAGTTTTATATTTGTTACCACCACCAAATGTGTATAATGTATAACAAGTGCAAGTGGGGAATAACTTGCCACTATTGGTGACTTAGTCCACTTTAGCTTTTTCTAAAAATCCAAAAGTGGAAACAAAAGCCCTCAAACTGCTCTTTTGTTCCTCCAGGTGTATGGTTATGAAACTGCCAAATTCGGGCCTATAAGTGACTTTTTGTGTAGATTTTGACCTTTCCAATAGGGAGATGACTGCAACAAGTTTGAAACATATTCTTCAATCATGTCCAAGTCATCCAAGTACCTAAATCTACAATCACACAAAGGAAGAGAGAGAAAATGTTGATTGTTAAGGATTAGGGGTTTTCCTTGGTCAAACCTCATTTAGGTAATTAAACCAAAATGATGAAATAAGATAATGAAGAATGAAACATAAAACAATGCAATTAGAAACTTTCCATGATGATTGATCTTGAGTTGCTGCAACAATGGATGAAGAATCTTGCTCTTGAATGGCTTAGAATTGAGCTTGAATGTTGTCTTGATGACTTAAGATGTTAAAACCCTAGCTTGCTTGACTTGACAACATGGATGAATGATCAATTAATTATGAATTAGGGTTTAAAGGACTCCTTTTATAGAGGAGAGTTAAGTGAATGGATAGAAATAAGGATCATGATCAAGGGTCAAGATTAAATTAGAAAATAATTTAATCAAGGGTGGAGGTTAATTAAGAGAGAAAAGACATGGATAGATAAAGGCTTGAGGTGGAAGATACGATTGGCACAAAAAAAGAGGTGGTAAGAGAAATTAAATAATAAAGATTATTTAATTTAGGTGGCCAACATAGGAGAAATAAATAAAATAATGATTTTATTTATTTCAAAAGAAAGGTGAGAACAAATTATATAATTAAATAATTATTTAATTATTTAATTGGGGAGATAAAGAAAGGACAAATAATTAAATAAATATATCATTTATTTAATTATAGAGAGAGAAAAGGCTAATGAACAATTAAATAATTGAAATAATTATTTAATTATAGAAGAAGAGGGAAAATCTAACTTCTGAATTAAAATAATATTTAATTCAAAAGTGGGGGGGAAGGACCATTAGACTTAAATGCTTAATAAAAGTCTAGAAAAGTATGAAAGTGATTTACAACACTTTTACAATACATGAATTTTATTCAATTTGCAAGGGTCCAAGACCTAATGTGGATGTTCAAAACACCTCACAACACTAGAAAAATGTGTCATTAAGTCCAATTTATCACCAATTAGTCCCATATCAAGCAAGAAATACATTTTTTGGTGACACAGATGTACACTCTTCTTTTTTCCTTCTCTATGCCTCCAACTGTTGCTCATACCTCCATTGAGCACCTAATTATTGTTGCTATGGATAGTGAGCTTGATGGAAAAGCTCGTCCTACTATGGGAATTAACACTGATGCCCCTGATAGGCTTGATTAGCCCACTCCTCCTGCTATAGGTCAAACTCTTGTTGTCTCTCAAGCTCATCAATTTGTCTGTTGAAATCAATAAAAATGCATGTGTTTTCACTTGCACTTAAATTATCAAAATTATGGGGTTGACTAGGAGAGAAACAAGGTTGATTTTCAAAGTGATGAGTCTCTTGGGGTTGTTGATAAGAATATGTAGGCACCCAAGAAGACTAAGCAGGGTGGGGTGGGTGGTTAGTATTTTGAAATGGGAGGTATAACCAGCCTAATATGGCTGATTGGGAAATGCAAAGTTGGCATTATCATGAAATGGAGTGTACATGTGGTTTCCATTAAAATATGACATTTCAATGCATAGGAAACACCTCAAAAATTACAAAATAAAACCAAAGGACTGTCCAACCAAAGATTTTGGGTACATACCAAAAGAGTCACCCAAATTAAGTTGCAAAGTCACCAGGTGCTTGAATAACACTTCCAAAGGATGAAATGTTGAAGAAGGCACCACTTCCTCAATGGAATGAAATGAAACTAGGTTGCTTGAACTAGCTAATTTTGAATGGAGTCGCCATGGTGTTTGAAGATATGTCCTAAAATGAAAGATGCATTGAAGAAAACACCAAATTCTTCAATGGAGAGAAGTAGTCCCACCGACCGTGCCAAAAATTGTTGTCACATGAAATTACACCCTACTAAACATGAAGTTCAACATTCCAATGACACAATGGAAATGACCTCAAGGTGTGGGACCTTTGCACGTATGAGGTTGAATCTTCAGAAAAGGCCAACTTCCTTTTTCAATCCAAGTGCAATGTGTTGGTCTAACCCAACACATGAAAGCCTACCACTAACCTACTCTAACAGCTGGCGGGGAAAAGGGAAGGAAGGATAACATGAAAGGGAAATGGAAGTGGTACACCAAGATGGAAAGGTTGTCTCTTCTTGACCAAAATTACACAATACATCATTGAAGAGGGGGAAGGGGAATTTCACAACTCTCTATTTGGTCGAATTTCAAAGGAATACAAGAAGGTTAGGGGTTGAAAAGGCGTTGGAAGGAAAGAGGGTTTCACAGCCATCAACTATAAAAATTTTAACACAACATACATGCATGAAAAATACAAACAAACACTTAGATATGCAAGGTAATAAACTTACTCAAACAGAAAAGAGCTGAGAAGAGGAAAACTTGATCCATTCCATTAATGTAGAGGCAAAAAATCCAATCTTTATAATGGCATAGTGTAAAATACATATCTACAAAAGAAAAACCCCAAAGGAGCCAGAGGAAGAACACCAAAAAAATATACAAGTGTTTCCTTTATAGTTCAGGCATAACTAAGATGAATATTAACCAAACCCTAACCCAACTAGGGTTAGCAGATCTGATCAAAGAAGTATTAAATCTATCCAAAAAAATTGTGCCCAGAACAAGCATGGTCACCATACCTGCTATGAAAACCATGCCAAGAAGAGCTTGGAGAAGACAAGGTTTGCACACCATCCACCCTCTCATGAAGATTTTCCTGGAAAAGCTATCTAAAATCCTCCACAAAATTTGTGATTTGGGTATGGAAATAGTTAGAAAGGAAACCCATCAGGAATGAATGAGCATGGTGCTTGTAAAATCACCTGGAGAAGTCATGGAATGCATTAAATGTTGTCCTCGAACCCTAAAAAACATGCTTGGTAGCTAGAGAGTTGGTTGTGCATTAAAGGCATCACCTAAAAAACACGTCAAAATGCAGGAAGGTCAGGGTGTTGGGCCTGAAAGGAAGCCTTTACAAGCATGAATTAAATGGCCTAGATCCCTAAAAAATCATCTTCTAAATGTCGAAGAGACAAGCATCAAGATCTCATCGATATCCATCATTCCCTCTGATGAAGAGATCTTTCCTTCCATTGAAATGTTGAAGGGACCGCAAAATAGCTCACTCTGATATCATATTGTCTCCTCGATATCACTCCATTAGAATGTCAAAGGGACCACATTTCAGGTCACTCCAATATCATATTTTCTCCTCGATATAGCTCCATCAGAATTTTGAAGGGACCAAATTTTAGCTCACTCCAATATTCATCTTTCTCTTCAATGAGGAGCCTTTGGAGATTAGGCCTAGGGCCATCAGAGGTCGGGCATTGGGCCTATAGCTTACCACATACCAAAGGAATAAGAGAGGAGGAAACCACGGCCACCAAAAAGAACCTTCATCAAACATCAAGGATCGAGGATATGAGTCACCTCTTACCGAAGAAAGGTAAGAGGTAAAGAAGAAGGTTGAAGGCCAACATGCAAAAACCCAACACTTAGCCAAATTTTGGAATCAAAGCATTGGTGAGAAGAAAAATAAAAGGAGAAAGTTGAAGAAGATGATACTTCAGAGGTGGAACCTTGGACAATTAGATTTTTGAGGTTGGAAGGAAGGCTTACACCTTGCAAAATGAAAGAAACAAGAGGGAAGTTGGAAGACCCACCCCTTAAATTCCAACAAGACAAAATACTTAGCCAAATCTTGAAAACTTAATTGAGCTTTAGTGAGTGGGGGTAAGGCTTGAGGCTTACCATGAAAGATTGGTAAGGGTAAAGGGTAAGGGCGAAGGCCAAAACCCAAAACACTTAGAAGAAAATAGGGAAGGAAGCTAATAAGGAGAAAGAGAAATGGAGAAAGCAAGAAGGTAAGCAAGTAAGAGACAACTTGAAACCCCAAAAACCTAGGACTTAGACAATTTTAGGAACTTATAAGGAAAAATCATGTAAGAGGCCAATGTAGGATCTCTCAGATTAGTTATCAATGATGGGTTATTCAAGGGTGGCATGAAATATCAACAGTACCTTTTCAAGGTCATTATGATCCATATAAGCATTAATAATATCACCCACAATAAGTGAACAATAGTCAATAAAAGGAAGAGTAGGGAGACCAAGGAAAATTTATCTTGTTAGAGTAATTTCATCAACTAACATGATAGATTTTCAAAATAAGCTTGTGGATTAAGGTTATAGGTGAAACTACTATCATGATAGAAAGAATCAAAATATACCCCCATAATTCATTTGACACCTTCCTAGTAGAAAAATTATTAAGACAAGAACATTAGAAAAGGAGGAAAGGTTAATGAGATTAGAATGAGCCAAATAAAGTGAATATTTACGAGGTTAAACCATATATAAATTCACATTGGATTTAATATTAACCACATATATAGATGAGGACAATATTATCTAAGGCATGCAATGCCATATTATTGACCTTAAGCTTTGTTAGATTCAGCAATGGGCTCAAGCCTCCAAGATCCCCTGCAACACTAAAGTGCCTTCCATAAGAGAGAAACAAGAGTAAAATATTGTATAATTGTGGGCACAA
Source organism: Sequoia sempervirens (assembly GCA_007258455.2). NCBI lineage: Eukaryota > Viridiplantae > Streptophyta > Pinopsida > Cupressales > Cupressaceae > Sequoia > Sequoia sempervirens. The sequence continues at coordinate 9,415 of VDFB02354253.1, read as the reverse complement.
TGAATTTTATTAAACCTCAATATGATTACATGGATTTATGATACCTTTCTTATATAGGCAAGGTTGAGAGATAGGAAAAAACAAGAATGTAGTAAGTGTATTAATACTATGCAATGAGACAACTAAAGTAAATTACAAGATAAGATTATATGACACCTAAGAATTCTAGAATTATTCCTAGATCCCTAAGTAAACTTTACATGTGAACATGAGTGAATAGGAACTAGTAGATGAACTAGTTAGGTAAAATAACTTGTTCACAACAACACCCCCTTAAGCGTAACTTAAGGAGAAGTAAACAAATACAAATGATGCAAAGATGATGAATTATCATGCTTATGGATCCTAGCCACTAAAGCATGTTAGGTACCCATGTACAATGCAACCTTTCACAAAAAGAGAAAAGGAAAAAACCTAATAGGACAAATATCCTCTCCAAAAGAAAGAAAAGATAAAAATAAATATAAACAAGTGGTGGATGGAGAAATCAAGATCCTATAAGGATGAGATCCATCACAAATATATAATCAATATCCCCCCAATAAGAGAGAAAGAGAGAGACTATGTATCCCCCACCACAATGTGTAATTTCTTGCATAAATGGTATATGCTTGAAGATAAAACATGATCCACATCCTACAAACAACATTCCTCCCTTTTGGAAGAAACAATACAAGTAAAAATGCAAGAATGATTTTCGTTTGCAATAGGAATTGTTAAGGAAGAAGAATAAAAATGTATGAGAATTATGTCTCTAAAATATACTCATGTGTCACCATCTCCATGGAAAATGATGATGCCACAATCAAATCAGGCACATGCCCAATCAATAGAGAAGGTGAAAAACAAGGATCAAGTGGTAATTGATGAATTAGATCCAAAGACAAAGATCATGTGACAAAAACTATGATGGGATTGTCATAAAAGAGAAGAGATAAAACCTTGAATTTTTCCTCAAAATATAAAATGTCAGACTCCATAAACAAGTCTAAAATACATATCAGGTAATCATACCACAAATATGTATTTGAAAGACTATGATTTACCTCTTGCAAAGAATCACTAGAAAATTTCAATGAAGCATCTCTAAAATTTGATTTAGCAACTAGAGATGGATTTTCTATCTCAATAGGAGAAGTGGGAGTTGTAGGAGAGGTCTCTTGATTATCAAGACACTCAAGTATTGCATCATATTCAAGCTCCTCTAATGTATAATCATCAAATGGTAGATTATCAACATCATTAAGTGGAATGAGGAGATCTAATGTTGGATCATCTAGGAATGGGGGATTATGTGGATCTCCATAGATCTCCCAAATTTTGGTCCAAAGTGTGCATGGGCACCTGATTCTTGAGATTTGATAGTAGGTATCATTGTCACATGAAATTTGACCCTACTAAACATAGGCTCAGCATTCTAATGACATAATGGAAACAACTTCAAGGTGTGGAACCTTGTAGTTGATGTTAGATCTCCAGAGAAGGTTGGCTTCCTTTTCTCAACTAGGTGTGAATATGTTAGTCCAACATAGAATATAAAATCCTACCACTAATCCTATTCTACCAACTCACAAGGGAAAAGGGAGAGAAAAAATGTTAAAAATTGAAAAGATGTTGCTTCACCAAAGTTACAAATGTTTCTTCCTACCTGTGATTGTATACAAAATCAATACAACTATAGATAAATTCACACAAATCTTTGTTATACCAGTTCCTAGGAAGTTGCATGAAGGTTAGGGTTTACATACACTAAGAGGGAAAGATATTTCTCCATAGTTATATTTTGGTAACATATTTAACACAACATTCAACCTTAGAAAAAAAAGAAACAATCATTCAACTATGAAGGAAAGAATCCTTTTCACATTACATCCAAGGTGAGAGAAGATAAGATAGAAAGATATATTGATGAAGAGGCATAGGCTAGTGTTACAGTTACAAAAAATGTAGAGTATGCATGTATCTACAAGAGAAAACCAGGGAAGAACCCTTTATGTATGCCAATGAAGAGTGTCCAAAACTCTTTGAACCTCCACCATGCCTTCACATTAATGGCCCCTGAGTATACATGTAAAAGGATCGAGATCACCTAAAAAATTCAATCTGAGTATGGGACACTGGCTAAAGGAACACCTACAAATAATAAATAAACCATGACCACAATAATCCTTCCCCAAATCCACACTCAAATAATTTAATTCCATCTTCATAGTATTAGAATATGATATTGGACATTTGAGGAGATTCATTGAGCATTAATGATATTTATAGCTTGAAAATATGCCTTTCAAGAAAATTGCCAAAAATTTAGGCTCAAACTAACCATTAGATTAAATATGTAAACATTAAATTATTCCACCAAAAAGGTCACCTTCATGGGACAATGGGCATCAGTATTATTGCATACCGATGAATAATATAACATGAAGAATTATGAAATGATGATCTTTGAGAGATAGCTTCCATTACACATTAAGCATCGGGTCTAATACTTGTTGGAAGAAGGGGAGGAGGATACCAAAAGCTAAAATGTTGGTGGAACCATTTGGAAGAGTGTTGATGAAATGGAGATGTCAGGTATTGGGGATTGGGAGGAAGACTTAATTTTTATCATAAAAATAAGATAGAAGATAGGAGGGAGACCTGATCCCCAAAGGTTGAAGATATGACATCGAGGATCAAGAGGGAGACCTAAATCTTATGATGAAATTATGGTAAGGGTTAAGGAATATGACTAATCCCTGAATCTTGAAACCTTAAAACATATTTTTTAAGGATTTTATCGAAACCTCGATGATCAAGGGAAAGAAAGGAAAATAAGGGAAAGCAATAAGGGTTAAGGAGTAAGGTCGATGACCTAGACCAAAAAACTTATGCTTGTGCAAGCGATGGATTAGAAGGGGGACACAAAGTGACAAAAATTTGGTGACCTTTGTGGGATGATTCTTGGTAATAATGGAATACAAAAGCCTTATTAGCTTATAGGGCACAAAGTCATAAGAGAAATTTACAACAACTATCCTTCCTCAGAAAATACAAAAAAACATGTGTAGTCCTAGACTTGGAGGAAAAAAAAATCTAGGATCATAATTTCTCCTCATGAGAATGTAGAGTGCATAGCAAGAATTCTTTGAAAAGTAACAACTAAGATAATATGTGCATGAACAAGTTACAAAATGTAAACTACAAAAATCTACCTCTATCAAAGACAAACCTTCTAAAGGAGTTGATCTCCCTCGGACCATGGTTGAATTCTTCACCCAATATCAACCATTGAAAGCATATGCATGTATGAAAAAATCTACGCACACCATCCACATGGTGAGGAATCACTTCATTGAAGACCTTGTCATTGTAGGGAAACCATATAATGTAAGTGCCATATTCCTTTGACAATAGTCCCTTAGGTGAACATATAGCAACAAGGGTGAAACTTTTTTAGAATAGGTCAATATCTAGGAGGAAACCACCTACAAAGGAAAAGGAACTCTCCTTACACAAGGTAAGCTACCATCATAACCACTGACCTCCCCATGGCATGAACTGGAAAAAAATGAGAAAGTTTCTATCTCACATGGTGATGCAAACTATTCCAAGTTTGCTTGTTGGTTTGCATGGGGAAAATCCTCCTCATGTAATTCAAATAAAAATATTTGAAGTTTTGGCATACTATCAAGTTGAGAAATGATATCATTACTCTCTTGAAAAATGTGTTGTTTCTAAATGATGAATTTTTCAGTATGTTGGTCCCATGTGAAATATTCTAACTCAACCACATTATCCCCAATGCAAAAGGTCACATCTTCATCTTCAATGAAGACTTCATATCAATGTTATCAAATTTAGTGATAGTAGAGAACCATCATACATCATAACTACACTTGTTGATGCACATTTCATCAACACATACTGTAATCTTGTGAGACACCTCAAATGAAGAACCAAATTCTTTAGGATGTCTCTTTATGTTTATACATCTTCTTTTTCTTGGTGATTAGTTTCAACAACATTAGACCCATGTCATAACTTGTCCACCATGTATTTTTTCCACAAAATTTTTCTTTATGATCTCTCCTTCAAAGAAGTTATAAGACTCAACAAACTAGGGACCTTCATCTGCTACATCAAAAAATAAGTTTGTTGCCCCAAATCATTGAGGTCATACTCACTCCAACTCAACTAGTTGGACTCTTATTGTTTTGAATAAGCTCCCCTACTAACTATCAATGAAACAAGGGGGTTCATCAAATGGGAAGATTAATTCATCTCCTTCATCACCATTCACTACTTGCTTAGTTCTTTGTTGTTGCAATTGGCCATTCTCATTTTTTCCTTGTACTAGGTCAAAACATTCTTTTTTGGATCAAATGAGACCTCACAAACAACAAGTTACTCCTCCTCTACTTGGAACATCTCCCTCCTTTTTTCTTCTAACCAAAATCTCACCAAACAATAATTCCACCTTTCTAAAGTGAAATAGTATTAAGAAAATAAAAGAAATCAAAAATCCCCTAAAAATCTTGTTGGGGATCTAGAGGGGTTTTCTAATGAGGAACAAATGACTAAGCATACACAAGTACAAGATCCTATGAGGGATAAAGGCTCTTAAAACTTACGATCTCTATCCTAGAAAACTTTCTTGATGATTAAGGAGGCTTATCTTGCTTGAAACTTGGAAATTTTAACTTAGGAACCTCCTCCATATGTTGATCCAAATAGTAATAATCGAACTTGATTTCTTGCCTTTATTCTTGAACAAGCAATAGTTTCATCTACTCCTCCCTAGTAGTAATCTTATTTGCAATACAATATTTATGTTGCCTTCTTTGAACCTCCATTTTTTCTCATATCTCTATTGAGCTTCCATATCTTGCTACTGCAAATGAGTTTGGTGGAAAATCTCTTCCTACTATGAGATATACTCTTGATCCCCTTGGTAGGCATGGTAAGAAAACTCCTATTGTGAATTAAATTATTATTGTTCATTGATATCATCTAACTTCTTATTGTAGTCTATCAATATGTGCTTGATGTAACTAATCTCCATACTATCAACATTCTAAGGCTGACTAGGAAAGTAACAATGTTAGTTTGGCATAAAAATAGCTTATTGAGGCTAATGATGGGAATATGTAGGCTACCCAAAAGACTAAGCAAGGGTGGGTGGGAGATGAGCATTTGAAGAGGATTGATAGTTCACTACAACAAGGCTCTATGAAGCAAAAGTAGTAGCATTTCTAGCTTGATATTGTTCGTAGGGAGGATAAAACTTGTATTTTCATGAAATGGGGGAGTGAACATAGGTTTTTCATAATATCTTGAAATTTCTGAGCATAGGAAGAGAAATAATTTTTTTACAATTATTTTAAATAGGAACATAGATCTGCTCAACCAAAGGAAATGGGTGGATACCAACAGAGTCACCCAAATTTGAATTGTAGAGTCACCAAGTGTTTGAATCATTTTCCAATGATTGTAACTACTAAGAAACACATCAATATTCTTAGAAAAATGAATTTAGGCTCATTAAACCTATCACACTAAGCATGCCAAAAAAAAATCACATGAAATTTCACCCTACTGAACATAGGCTCAATATTCCAATGACACAATAGAAATAACCTCAAGATGTGGACCTTGCAATTGAAGTTAGATCTTTGAAGAAGGTCAAGTTCCTTTTCTAAACTAGGTGTAGACATTTTATTCCAACCCAACATATGAAATCCTATCACTAATCCTATTCTACTAGCTCACAATAGAAAAGGGAGAGAAATAATGTTGAAAATTGAAAAGATGGTGATGCACCAAAGTTACAGATGTTTATTCCTAGTTGTAATTACATAGAATATCAACAAAAATGCCAAATGAATCCACACAACTTTGTATTAGGCCAATTCCTAGGAAGTTGCATGAAGGTTAGGGTTTAACATACAATAAGAGGGAAAGATATTTCTCTAAAGTTAGATTCTTCTAACATATTTAACATAATATTCAACCTTATAAAACAAAGAAAAAATTATTCAAATATGAATGAAAGAAGACTTTTCACAACACATCCAAGGTGAGAGAAGGTAAGATAGAAAGTTGTATTGATAAAGATGCATAGTCCAGTGTTTCAATTGCAAAAAATGCAAAATATACATGTATCTACAAGAGAAAACATGAGAAGAACCCTTTACAATGAACATAAAAGTGTGCTTTATTCAAGAGATAAAATCAAAAAATGTTCCAAGGATGAGTGTATTCTACTTTGGTGTAATTTGGAATAGTTTTGGCATCATTTTAGTTCTAGTGGGAAAGGTAAGGATATCTTTAGTGCTTTGGCATGCTCTGTGTGGGTGCGGGTGGCAACAAAGAATTCTGGAGGTGACACCTGTCAAACAAAGGTAGTGAAGATGTTAAAATGGCGTATCAACCATGGAATTTTCATGTTTACATGAAGGTGCAAGCTTGGGAAAGGCCTTTTGAAGGCTACCTCTTACATGATGATATAGACATAATGTTCAACCTAGATTGTCCCTAAGTGGAGGATTGTGTGAGCACAATGGAAGGTATTGAAGTCATTAATTCGAAGGTAAGAAGGGTTTTACTCCCATCTCAAGTTCTCTCTATTTTTCTTTCAAACTTGGTGGAATTGTGTCAATGTTTAGCGGATTTAGAAGACATAGCAGAGAAATTTTTTAAGGAGCAATTTTTGCGTGATAATGCTCTCTTAATGGTGGCTCAAGGGTATGACTTGTTTAAAGGTAAGGGGTTCATAGGTGATCTTTTTCCCAGGAAATATCTGAAGTAGTGTCAGGGTTTTCAAGACATTTATGATGCCATTAAATTATCTTTTCAACATAAGTATGATAGAATTTTCCTAAGGGAATTGTAAAAGAATTTTGGTTTCTCTACACTAGCATGGACATTGATATAAAGGAGAAGTTTTTTGCAATTTATTTCCTACGAGCTCATGACTTTCATCCTCCTCGTAATGGAAGTCAAATGGAATTAGCTAAATTGGTGGATCCTATGCACAATGCCTTGAGTGTATAGATTGAAATAGAAAATTTTGAAGGTCAAGATGAGAACTCTATAGAACTGGCTCACATGGAGGAATGAATAAAGACAAAAATTTGGAATTTGGGAAATTTTGTGCCCTATATGTCAAGGCATTTCTAGTATGATTGTATATATTACATGTAATACTTAGTTTTTTGTAGTATCAGGGTAGGTAGTTTGTAATTGGTTGATAAAATTTTTATAAAAATTGTATATCATAAGTCCTTTTGCATTTTAAGACATATATCATATGAGGTTTGTTGGTTATTTTTCTAGCAGAACTAAGCAATTCTCTAAGAAGTAGCCAACTCCTATGATGAAGAACTGCTAGATTAGTGGCCAACACACCGAGCATTGGACTTTATGGTCCTTACTCCTTCACTTCAGGCTTTGTGAAACCTAGGAGCGTCATCCCAATTATGTTTTTGTGAAATATATTCAATTAGTGACACATTTATACATAAATTGATTCCTACTTATTGCAAAAAGGGTCCCCCTCATTGAAGATTTGGCAGATTCTTAAATGGGTGACCAGCTATTTGCTAGGAATTGGGGATAATCCCACCTATACTATCCTTGGAAATATTTTAATTAAATATTGTCATATCTTAAGTCCAAGGCTAGGAACACTATTTGTTCATTTCATGCAATATTTTCTAACAAAATGACCAGTGTCTCATCAATTGGAGCAATGGAGATAAATATATAAGGATCAATAATTTACAAATTACTCAACTTAGAGATAGGCAGACTATTTTCATACTACTTTACATTTATGAAAAATCATTGTGCTTGAAACATTTACTTCTTATGAATCCTAGGAAATTCCTTACAAAGTTTATAACCCTATTCAAGCATTTTAATTAACTCCTTGAATTAAAGTTGAAAACAAAGTAATACATTCAAATGAAATATTTGAAGACAAATGAAAACACCATTAGTATTTCTCATTTATAACTTGTAAGGAACATACATAGGAGAGTATTTTCTTCTAGACTAATATTTTTTTAGATATCAATAATTTCTATAAAACTTAGTTAAGATCGCTTCATACAGGATTTCATATCCAAGACAAAATTTTGTCCTATTATCAACACTCTATTCAAAGTGCCTTTCCTAAACTTAGCTTTCACCTAAAACCCTATTGAGACTTCAGAATCCAACGCATGTAATTATCCCTAAAATCCCTTTTGTAGAACAAGGGAGCAACAAGTGTCAGGGTTAATTACATTTATATTTTGTTTCATTTGTACCAGAATTTGAGACATTCCTAGTTAGTTACATGCAATCATTTAAGGAAAATGGAAGAGTAAAAGACCACATTCCATATTTCCTGAATGAAGACATGATAGTTCCTCAAAAAGTAGAGTTTTTTGCAACCGTGTTGAATACTAATCCTTGTTGACCAAAGAAGATTCTCCAATAGCAACTCTAGAACAAACTTGTATATCATCCAGAAACAACATACATACCACCAACGTCAAGTAGTCTAGCACTTCTCCTACATACCAACCCACCACATCAGCACTAGAAACAAGAAATCACATGAGTGTTGAATAGAAAAATCCTAACAGAAAGGGCATGGTTTCATCAAAAACAAAATTAGGGCATAGACATCACTCTGAGTCATCAACCTCAAAGGATACTCACCCATGTTTTTCTTGTGGTGGGACTGGAGAAACTATCACCACCTCCTTGTCAGAATTCCTTGATGGTACCAAGGAGAGGGGATAATAATCACCCTCTAGATTAGTGTCACCCTCACTATCTGAAGGGTTATTAGAAACCTCACATGGATAATTACATCCTTTGAATAAGCCTTGTAATGCTCATTCTCTCTCCTTTCCTTCTTTTCATATTCCACCATCCTCTTCTCTCTGAGTTTGACTAATTCTTTTGAAACTATTTGGTCCCGTGGAAAGTAATTCTCTTTGTTACTATACTCCTTGAATTTCCCAAGTCCTATTCTACCTTTTGGTGTATCAAGAGCTCCTTGCATTCCACTTTCATCCTCAAGAGCATCTTCCTTAGACTCAAACAAACTCAGCTTCTTAGACTCTTGAAGCACCATGGTAGACCTACTTGCCTAGGACAAGAATGTCTATTTCCTGACTTCAAGATAATCAATACTCGCACAATTCCTTATTAACCCACACCTCTCATTTACTACATATTGAATTATCACAAAGATGATCAACAAGCAATTTGTATTAAATAGGCAGTTTAAATTATGTAGAATTAATGATTTGAGAGTTCCTCACGTGAGTGATTTGATAACTTAACAACTCGGCTTAGAATCTAAGCCATTGATTTTAAAGCATTTAAAACTTCTTCCATGGTGATATGAGCCTTGTTTTTTCATTCTTTTAGC